>JAPQLA010000022.1:13202140-13213557 GCA_029822935.1 Naso vlamingii
AGCAAAGTTTTGCCCTGAAAACAAGTGGCTTTGCCAGGGGAGTAAGTGAGCCAACACACACACACACACACACACACACACACTCACACACACACACACACACACACACACACACACACACACACACCAGTGACTACTATGTTAAATATGTAATCCATTTTACTCATGGAGTTCAGTTTGTATGTCAGGAAGAGCACTGTCAGCATGTGAAAGCAGTTTTATAACGTCCTCTGTGGTTTGGGGCTTCAAGGCATTCATACAGTTTCTGAAATGTTCACAGGTTATTATACAGTTTACAAGACAGTTGGTGGTATCCAAGTACTGAATAGGAGGCAACAACGTGAGGTCAGCACTCAGCGCTTGCTGTCAGTGTATTGTTCGGAGAAAAGCTGTTAATACTTCACTAAATTTTATCTAGATAGCGGTCCCTTGCATGCTGAGTTTGACTTGGTTTGGTATCTTCACAGCTTTTCCCTCCTTCTGCAGTTTGACCATTTACCCCACTGGAGTGAATCATTTGCTTGAAATCTCTTCACTTTATGCTGTAACACTTATTATAACAATACCTCCCTACCAGCTTTTACATTTAAAATGACTGAAACTGAAACAGGCGGACATCTGCTGAGGATAACAGGCAAATAAAACCTGTTCTCCACAGTTTTTGATTTACAACATCACCCAACCTTATGGTGGCACAAGACAGTTAAAGCACTGTGTGCTTGCTTTACATTTTGGGTTATTCCAATGTTTATTATGCAGACTGAAGATACTTGGTTTCATCACATATAGGCCTAATTGTTAAGGTAAACTGTGTTGGTATTCTGCTACCAAAGCTGACTGTATACGTGTCGTTGCTGCCTTCTAGTGGTCAGGAGTTTTAATAATTCCTATCACTACAGTGACAGAGATACAATAATAGATAAAACTGACAAGACATTTCTATTGTTGTGGGTAGCTCAGTAGCTCAGTGGCACTGTTGCCTCACAGCAAGAAGGTCCTGGGATCGATACCCGGCTGGGGTAAGACCTCTCTGTGTGCGTTTGCATGTTCTTCGTGTGTCTACATAGGTTCTCACCAGGCACTCCAGCTTCCTCCCACAGTTCACAGACATGCAAGTGAATTGGTGACTCTAAATTGCCCATAGCTGTGAATGTCAGGGTGAATTGTTGTTTGTCTCTAACCTGCACCAAAAATTGAGAAAGTCCTAAGCAAAAGGCTGGGTAGTGTGATGTCTCAACTAGGTGGACATCCTGAACAGAGCAAGGACACTTTTGACATGTGTTTCATGTGCAACAGTCTTGTGAAATTTCATTGTATTTGTAACAATTGAGAATGACAGAAATGTTTTTATACTGCATGTAGTAATCATTTTGTATGCCTACATGGCAGTTATACCTGCATAAGCAAATAATGAAAATAAGTAATCCAAACTAGATTAGACTGTTTGACCTAAAACAGTCTAAGCACAACATGCTCACATGATTCTGCTTTGAAGTGATTTTTAATAGCAAACATGGTTCATCCGCATTGTGCGTATTACTGTGTTTATGTTTTTTTCTTTGTTTCTTTCCTCAGCTTTCCCTGACAAGTGATGTGCAAAGTTTCCACAAGGTATAAGATCAAGTTTTAAAATATATTTTTTATTGAAGACCATTAGGGATAATACATTATACTGAACAACCACCCACTGAAAATGAAATAGTATTCATGCAGACTTAAATGAAAGGTCCAGAGTGTGGGATTAAAGCAACATTTCACTGCAAAATCATTTTTTCATCAAATCGTTATTTTATCAGTAATTACTCACCCTTAGATGTCTTGAATTAAAGCAGCATTAGAGAACTCTAAGCACACAGGCAACGCATGCGTACTACGTACAACAACACAGGCACACGGATATCACGTATCAAGTTTCACAAAATAACTTGTTTTACGGTTAACAAAAAACAAACAAACAAAAAATCTAATGTTATCGTGGGGACGTTCCTACAGAACAAGCAAACCAACAAAGGCAAATATCTCTTACCTGTCGATGAGAAAAAATGCCAGTTGTGCTTGAGTGCTGAACTTTAGTTTGTTTTTCAGCTCCATCCACTGAGTAAAAGCTGCATGAGTGTCACTCTTGTTTTGTGGAGAGCTTTGTCGTACTCCTTCTTGGACTGCATACTTTCCTGTGACTAAATAACTTTCTTCTTCGAACCAGTTGAGCTTCCCTCTGCCTCCACCATGACTGTGTAAGACACCAGGTGACACTGAATAACATGGATATCTACAGACTTAGCGGACGTAAGAGAGGCCGCTAGGGCCCGGCACTCTTTGGTTAGGTCTGAAATTTGAGTAGTGTACGCCCTGTACACTCACATTAAAATACAAATTACAGAAAATACACTTGATTTTATTGCAGGAAGATATTCGATATAGATTATGATTGCCGCAAGGATCCCTCACTAATAGTTACAAAAATATACACTTTTATTATCATTATTTTTTAAGAAAGTTGCCCTGTGCAGCTTTAAAGAATATCTGTTTCCCTTCAGTGTTATTCCACAATAAGTGGATTTTTTTCAAAAATGCAAGTCACTCACTTTAGCTGCTTTTGTTTGTTTTATTTAATTTCTTTATTTAAGATAGGGACAGTGTATATTAATAACAACTGACATGTAAATATGCCAGACTGCAGCCGTAGGCTAGTTTCCATCTGATATTTGAAGTTGATGTTCCATTTGATGTTGCACATTTATTCAGAAGTACATTTATACAGAAGTACATAAACCCACAAATCATGCACATAATACAAAAAATGAAATCAAAACCACCGTGAATTGTACATGAGCTGATGTATACATACATACAATAAAACAAAAAGTGACTATGTTATGTTGTATAATATGAACCAGGAGTAAGTGACCGTCAGAGTTTATGTGCAAAGATGCTTCAAAGGCAGGAGGAAAAGTATCTGACAGAATGAAGTGCTCAGTGCTAGTGTACTGGATATCAAAATAAAGTGTTGACGTGAATTGCACATTGCTCCGCTGCATGATAATATGAAGTGCTGGTGTAATTGCACATAGCCCTATTTGCTGGCAGACTATGGAGATACAGTTTCAAAACATCAAAACCATCTATAAACGTCCATCAGAATTCTCAAATGCTCCGTGTGGTATACTCCAAGTCTTGTTCATTGTGTCGTGGGCTCAATACTTCCAAAACAAGGAGGCAGATTTCATCAATCAAGCTCGAGAGCTTCTAACGCACGCTCTGGACCGTGCACACGACGGGGAGCCTTGTGCCAGATGTGTTGGATTTAACAGCTTTTTAGCCAAAATAACAGTTTTTTGGAAGTATTGAGCCTACGCATGACAAAGAAGACTTGGATTACACCAAAAGAAGCTTTTGAGATTTTTGGATGGACATTTTTAGATGGTTTTGATGTTTTTAAACTGTATCTCCATAGACTGCCAGCAAAAGCAGCTAAAGTGAGTGGCTCACATTTTTGCACAATATCTTTATTACTGTGGAATAACACTGGAGAGCAAAAATTATTCTTGATTCAAGACATTAAAGATGAGTACTTGTTGAATGTGGCAGAAGGTGAATATAATGATTTTAAGTATGTTTAATTGATGAGTTATAATAAACTGAAAAAAAGGAGTTTTTGTGTTTTTGTTATCTTTGAACTTTTTTATATCTGTCTTATGAAGTCAGTTATGTTTCACTGCCATGTTTGTACAATAGACCAGAATGGATGCACTGACTCTAAAAGTTTTTTTTTTCTTTTTTCCAAGAGATTTGCAACTACCATAGGTTTTCCTACATGCTAGGAAATGGAGGGTTAGTGAAGTGATATTCATTTGGGAGCAATCTGCAGCTTCACTGCTGGGTGGCATAAAATCGGGTCTTTAGATGCAGAATGCAGTGATTATGTTTGTCCTGGTCACAAGATTATCTGCCACTGTTTTGTTAATCTCATGTCACCGTGACCTCACTTACAGTGTGCAAGAAGGTCCCGTCTGCAAGAAGTAAACTTAGAAAGTGACTGTTCATTTCTGTCATGGTGGAGGATTGAGCACTTTGACCCTCAGGAGCGGCCGGAAAATGAAGGTCAGCCTGTCCCTGTAAGTTTTTACTGCATCTTCATGGTTAATTATTCCAGGAGTGACAGCATTTTCTGTTATTTAGACAGATCACAGTAACCTCCCCCCTGAGTATTGCCATGCACTAATCAGTTTGCTTTTGTTTTTCCAGGCTAATGTGAAGGTTCTGATCAAACACTGCAAGACAAACCAGGCTCTGGCTGCTCTGGATGATCACATCCTTTGGTATTTTTTAGTTTTCCAAACCTAACATAACTCCAAGCCAAGGGAAATATGTTTCTCCTGAGTTAAACGGAGATTGAGGGGCTTTGATGTTTGTCGCTCATATGTCTGCCATTGACTTGGAGGTCCATTTAAAACTTGCACACAAATAACAGCCAAATATGTGACACACAAAAAGAGAAATATCAGAGGGAAACAACGGCAGTATAAAAAATACAAACTGACTGATAGGGGTTTTTTAAAACTTTCCAGAATCAGTTTCTGTGTGATAAAAGTCCTGTTTGTATTCCAGTAAGTTGTAGCTGTATTTAAAGAATCAACTTTCTTAACCCAAACAACAATCTGATATATTTTGATTAAAAAAATGATCAGTTGTCTGTGAAAACATGTCAGAAATGCACCATGTAGATTCTGTGTAACTAATATGAGCACATTGAGTTTTTAGTTTGCAGACAGCTCTTCGCAGCGTCTTGTCATCAAAGTTGAGGACTCTCAACATGGCCGCTAAAAGTCGTGTTACAATGCCTGCATGCCTGCTGTAGTTCTGTAGGTAACACTTGTGTCCCTGCAGGACCACATATGGCAAAGAGTATGAGGTGACGGCTCACACCTTCTTGAACGCCCGTAAAGCTGAAAAAGATAACAACCATTGGATACTCTGCACCTCTGACCCTGCAGGACGCGTTTTTCTCAGCCACCCACAGTCAGCGGCCAACAACAAGGAGCTCACGCAGGCAAACCCTGGCATCTAATCCAACACATTCCACTGTTGTGACTCTAAAACATATACGCTTTTTAAAATAAAGGGTGTTTGTTTTTTTTTAAATTTCCTGGCTGGACTGTTGTATGATAAACATGAACTGGCCAAGTCACTAGGGGGTTCTGTGGAAAGAAGCATTTGATATGTTTCTTCAAACAAAGGAGGGGTACACTTCTATTGTTCTAGTTAGGCAATCGCAAGATTTTGACTATTTCCCATGAAAGAAATTTTGAATATTAATGAGATAAGGGAATGCAGGATGGGCTCATAACGAAAGAACCTTAAACACACACACAAAAAAAGAGTGAATTGATAAAATTGTTTAAGATCTTTTTTTTTTTAAATTTGTCTTCTCATAAGGTAAAACCTCGTGCTTATCGTTTATGACAATTAATTCAAACTGACAGGGAGGTGATCTAAGATAATGTGCCAAGCTCCTGAAAACTGGAGGATGAGAGTTGGTGTGAATATGTTTAAGGTTTGCTCTGTGATCAAAGATATACAGATATTGCAGATCATTATGGGAATGTGTGTCTCTGTATCTCGCTGAGGCCGGTAAAAACATCGTTTTAAGTTTTAACAGGAAGTGATGCGGTATTTCCATGTCTTGGTGAAGTACACGTGTTCACTGTCACGGGTAAAATCTAATTAACTAGAGTATGTATCTTAAACATTGACTGTACAGGGTATCCTATGCCATAGATAACGCTGCCTCCCGTCCAGGGGACGTTCAAGTTTGTACTCTACCGGCTTGCCACCATTTTGTTTCGTAGCGGTTGTGAGCAACGTTTCTCACCGCCACTTTAACACTGTACTCACACACGTTTTATAGTTAGTTCATCTAAACATAATTCACAGGAAGCGACACGGCACCTGTTACCATTTTGCAACCGCACATCGTCTTCATCACATGCGCCGCTTCTGTTTCGCAACATTTTGCAGCGCTTTGATGTCGCTGAACGCGACCTCAGGTATCCCGTTTCAGAGGGACAACAATAGAGACGAATTGACCAGCCGCGCGACTCAAACGGAACCTCGGTGAAGGCGGCAGATGTGTGAAGACACAGCGTCACGGACAGGTACGTGATGTTAGCCAGCACAAAGAAAGACAATGCACGATGTCCTGTGTAATATTTCTGGGGTATTTGGGTTAGAAAGACGTCACGGTCATTTTGTTATTAAAAATAAATAGGAATTATTCGGGTCATTTGGCTAACAATTTATTTTTACTGCGGTTTTTAACGAGGCTGGCTTTAACAGTCAGGCTAACGCCAAACGCTCGAGCCCGGCTGGAGAGCAAGCGCAGCTTGGTCGCTGATAAAACCAATATTCAATAAAATGATAACCACAGATATCAATTTAACACAATGTTGCCACTGATGGCGGCCTGTCCTTACGGTTTGTGCGTCTCTGAGGCATCCGGCCTGTGCTTTAATCGGTAACGTTACCGTTATCATAATTTTAAAATGCTATGAGAGATAGCCCATAATTAAATCTGGTAGGTTACACGTTAAGCGTGTGTCGCATTATATTTACACATGATTGAGATGATGACAGATGTCATTAGTAAGGACTTTCAGTGGCATTGTGGTTGTTTTTGGCAGATTTTGACCCAAAATCTTTGTTTGTTACAACGTTAGAGGATTTTTATCGTTACTATCATAAAAATCGTTTTTCCAGAGAACAGTTGAGCTGTAACGTTACGTTGCTGTACTCCCTGTGGATTGAGGAAAAGTCAGGATAAATTGCAAATGTTTAATAAATAAAAAAAATCAACAGCACACGTTTAATTATTATTATGCAACAAAAAATTTGAGCATAAGGAGCAACGTTACATAACTCTTTGTTGATAATACTCAAAATTTGAAAGTGATAAGTGAAAGGGTCAAATTAAGACAAAGTGATGTCACATGTTAAACTTGCCAAGATTGGTACTGATGTCCTTCTGAGGAAGATCTCTACAATCAATCTTAGCTTACAACTGTTTAAGAACAACTGAAGCACATGTTACAATAATATTAATTCAGTATCATTGACATTTTATAAATGGGTAAGATTGATGACCGGGACACAGTTGTTAGGAACATGCTGTCTGTTGTAAACAAACTACAAAGCGTAGCGAAACATAACCGAGTATCTAACTTATGTTCTTAATGAACTGAGCCAAGTGCTGGATGCAATGTGAGTGTAAGAATAATCAAGCACAATAAAATAATTCTGAATCACAGCCAAATTACATAAGTGTCAGCATTTTGAACTTTGACATGTCTAAATAACTGTCTCTTCAAATTTATCCCCTACAATTTGACAGATCAGATGTCTCTTCTGAAGAGCTGCCTGTTAGACTTTCTAGGTAATTATTGACAAGTATCTGAAAGCATTGCAGATAAGTCTATTTTTCTTCCAATATGACGGTCTACCCATTGTTTCAAACCCTGCAAGGTAAAAAAAATGTGGTCGGAAACAGAGCATCTGTGAGTGCTTCCTTTCTTAATCATTCTGGTTTTTGTTTTTGTTTTTTTGTCATGGGTCTCAGACTGAGGATGTTTGTGCTGCTTTCTCGTGGGCCACTTCACTCACCCTTGTGAGCCATCCTGAAGTTTTACAAGTTTAAAATTACTTGTTTTATGAGGATTTCCTTTTAGAGGTTAAGTGCGTATTCATATTATACGGCTTAGCTCTGTTTCAGTGTCAGGTGACATCACAGGTTGCATGTTTTTGAGGATTGGTAACACTATTCTTGCAAGAGTCTTGTCATGCCATGATTACCTGTGTATTCATGGAGACTTTGTTTCTTCATTGGCTAGGATTACATGTCAGCGGTAGGGGTGTTCTGAAAACTTTCAACCTTTGTTTATAACAAGTCTAAGTCAACAATCGGCTGCACAGGCTGTTGTGTGTGTCACAGAGCTTTAGCCGAAGTGTTGTGTGGGTTAAATGAGCAGGACATAGAGGAAGATGCCGGCTGACAGCTGCTCATGATAAGTGCAACCTCAAGAAAGTCGAGGGCTGCGGAGCCTATTTACAGCCTGTCAAGGTAAAGTTTAGAGTTTTCTGTTAGGGGTTTATTGTTTTTTTTTCGGTACTTCCTGCAGATGAGATAAGACAGCAGAACTAACTTTCATCAGGGGTTGTAGCAGTGAAACCAGTGGCAAAAGCATACGCTGCTTTTTTGTAAAGCAAAGTGTACTTTTGTGGTTCGCATGTTAGATGTTTGTGTGATTGATGGACTGTGCTTTGTGTCAGCAGATAATCATGGCAGTGAATGTCCCTGGATTGGTGGCTGTGGTCATTTTCTATATCGTCATCCTGGTAATTGGGATCTGGGCAGCTCGAAAATCCAAGAAAGTGGAGAAGACATGCGCTGGCAGCAAGAGTGAAGTTACCATTGTTGGTGGCCGCAACATCAATGTGTTGGTCGGGGTTTTTACCATGACAGGTAGAACCTTTTCTTATTGTGTGTCTGACATTTTGTAGACCTCGTTCTTGATTGTTTTTGCTCCTTCTTGTGTGTGCTCAGAGTTTTTTTTCCAGTGTGTTTGTTGCACCAGTTGTAACCTGATTATATTCTGTGCTTTTCTTTAAGCTACATGGGTTGGTGGAGGTTACATCATGGGCACTGCTGAAGCTGTTTATTCTCCCACTCAAGGTCTCATCTGGGCTATGGGTCCTCCTGCAT
This sequence comes from Naso vlamingii, assembly GCA_029822935.1. Taxonomy (NCBI): domain Eukaryota; kingdom Metazoa; phylum Chordata; class Actinopteri; order Acanthuriformes; family Acanthuridae; genus Naso; species Naso vlamingii. Next base: position 13,210,896 of record JAPQLA010000022.1, read on the forward strand.
ATTTTATCAATTTTCTTTTGGGTAAGTTGCTAAAACAAAAAATGCCTTTGTACAACAACACACGGCAGAGGAGGGTCATTGTACAAGGTTTTTTTTTTTTTCTTGTTGTGTTTAGTTGGGATCACCCTGTTTTTGTAAACACTCTTTAACGGTAGCTTAGTCAAGAGGACTCAAAAAGTCATGCACTAAACCATTTGAAGGGCATACATTGTTAAAGGTTACTGCAAGTTGCACATTTCTTGACTGACAGAGTCTCAACACTGGCTGCATTGACCTGCTTGAGGTTGAAGGTGCAGTACACAGCAAAATTTGTTTTGGTACGTACAAAGTTGTTTTGGTACGTATAAAAGCGTCTGCATTTAACGGAAGGCTGTGGTCCGGACTAAGTTTAGTCTGAAACCTGTGAAGCAACACTATAGTGGAACATAACACTAATCAGACCGCAGTCTTTTGAGGACTTTACACCACTCACAGAAAATGCTCTTATGAGGCACATGTCAGTAAGCTAGCACTAGTAATATATGCACACACACACACACACCGCCACTTTGTTTTTTACGCACAGATAAGATAAGCTAAGTCTTTATTGATCCAAGACAAGTGCAGTATTTTATAATTTCACACAATTTACCTTCTTATCTTAGTGCTGTATCTTTTTTTCTATCTCAGCATATACTGGATACACTGAACATAAACATACCTGACAGAGACTCAGGCAGAGTCCAATTTTAAATGGATGTCTGCCAAGCAGTAACTTATTTTATGTTTTAGCAGATGGAAATCAATACATTCACACAAATTTAACAACTAATAATCCCTTACAGTACTTTGATCACTCAAGGAAGAAAAATGCTACTTTTTAGAATATGTCTTACACTTGATGTTAGCCCAAATGCTTATATTCAGCAGTCAGATTATAATGTGGAACAGTGTTACTGATCCCTTCAAGATCCTTTCAGACCTACAGAAAATCTTTTTACTTCATCTAACCTGCTTCTCAAATTACTGTGGGAGGACAAAGAGAGGATTTGTACACAGGCATTTTCTAACTAGTCAGATCCAAACCCACCACCTCTTCACTGTGAGGTCACAGCACTAACAAATGGGTGAGGAAAACAGAACTGACGAGATCTCAGCCCATATCTATGGAAGCCCAAAGAGGGAAGTAAGGAAAACACGTTCCGGTGGTCCATTTTCTAAGTCTGATCATAATCACTCTCTTTTCTGAGTTTATGACATCAGAATAGGTGAGAAGAGGTTTTGCTTGAACAACCTTTGATAGTTCCCTTTCTTAGGCTGCATTTAGACCAAATCAGATGATCCAGTGAAAATGCAGGTTTTTATATTCATTTAAATGGGACTCCTCTGTTTTTGCGAGCTGCAGTGACTGCCTAAAGAAAAACACAGCTGGTGGCAAGTGGAAAAAGTTGAAACCATCTCAATTTAAGGAGAAATGCAGGTCTGCGTCACGTTCATAGGCCAATTTATCCCCTTTTTAGGGGTGTTCAAGCACCCCTAAATTCAGTCCCAGCACCCCTAAAGAATAAGAGTAAAAAATGTAAGCTGTTATCAAATATCGATTCTCCCCAACCTCCTCTTATATTTATTTACGTCAGTAATACTCTGTGAGTTTGCTTTATTTATTAGTATTTCCTTATATTAAATTACATTAAATGTTCAAGTTTTTTTTGTTTGTTTTTTTTGAGGGCTCATTGGGTGCTCAGCACCCCTGGAGCTCTGATCCTAGAATCGCTCCTGGTCATGTTGCCACAGCTAATCATGTAAAGGGACCGTCTTACAGCGATTGACCACCACCTGTAGGCCGCATTCATACTAAATCCGGCGATCCATCAAAAACAGAGCTCTTTCCAGTCATCTTAACGAGACCCGTCCGTTTTGGCTGTGGCGGTTCAGCTTTTGGAGGAACGTAGCATGATGTCATGTTCCGCTATCCAATCACATAAAAGGGGCATCTGCCAGTGATTGACCGGGAAAGACGTAGAGGAAACATGAAGGACTTGTTTACCATGGAGCAGCAGCTTTTAGCATCGGTGAGATGGAGGAACGACTCATCACGGCAGTGATGACCTATCCTGAGTTGCAGGGATTACAAGGATACCAACAGACGTGGAGTCGCCTGGCGTTGTGTGTTGTGTTGTGTTGTCATTTCAGGTTGATAACATTAGCTGTTGTTGTTCAACTACTGTAGTGGCTGGTAGGTAAATGCTAACAGTAAAGTCACCTAACCCTAACTTGACGTCACAGAATGGGGCCGGTTATGTTAATCATGTGACACTTCCACCACGGGACAAACCTGCTGGACAGCCCTGCAGCACATCGCCGGATTGCAGGATTTGGTCTGGATACAGCCTTAGCCGTGAAACAGATCAAAAAAGTTATTCCAAGTCAAAAAAAATTTTCTCAGGATATGTGCTTGTTGCTGTAATACTGATATCGTCCTCAAATGGGTACAGTGCCCCACTCCCCCGCACATAGAGGAAGTTTTCCTTCAGGGATTTTGGAGACTTCAGGCAGCTAGCCGAAGTAAAATAAAGTCCTACAAAATCAGTGTACAGAAGAGAATGTGGTGGATGAATTCAGATTCAGATTCAGATTCAGATTAAAAGTTTTCTGAATCTGAATCTGAATCTGAATTCATCCA
>JAPQLA010000022.1:13354773-13366044 GCA_029822935.1 Naso vlamingii
AATGCTTATAATTTGCTATGTGTTCATAGGATGTTTTGTAAAGTAAAAACGATCTAATCAAAACACTGTCGCACAGATGAATGATGTCCATCAAATACTGTACTCACACCAAAATACATAGATTGGATGTTTGTTCTATTATTCTGTTTTATTTTTTATTTTCCACTTGTTAAAGTCAAACCATATCATCGTCTTAAGTTAGGAAGAATAAGAGAGAAATTAATACCCCCCATATGTCATACTGATATTTTCTGAATGGCAAAGGAACAAAGAGACAGGGTCATATCCTCAGTTACACATGGACTGTACGGGATCCATATGGAACCAAAGATTTGAAACAACAGCTGGATAATGGAGTTTGGCATTGCTTTAAAGTGTGCTGACATAAAGACCTGCCCTTACTGAAACTAAGCTTATACAGAGCCGCCAATGGCACTTAACAAACATAACACTGGAGTTGTCCTGTAGAATTGACATCTGTCTAATTGCAGTAGTTTTGTGGTATCACATTTGCTGCTAATAAGAACTACATTCAGTCAAGAGTCTGACATCGTCACCAACGCACAACACAACGTACCCCGCAGTAGCTCTGACGTGGAATACAACAATGCAGAAGTATCTGGAGCAATATGTTTACACTCAAACTAATAGCTTTAGCCTGGATTTGTTAGCATACATGAAGAAGATGAACAAACTACTTATTTAGAGCCTACACTTGATCTCTCGTTTTGAAGCAGCTTAAAGGATATTATGATTCGAGTGTGTGTAAAAACACCAAAGTCTCGCAGTAACAACAACAAAGTAACTCAACAAGGCAGCAACCAACAAGTCTCGTGTTCTGTGAGGTAAAATTACTGTTTTTATCAAAAGAGTCTGGTAGCTTTCAAGACAACATAGATATAACAGCTTCAGTTGTCTGTTGGAAAGGACTGTCTAACAGTCGGGTAAAATTGTGAAAATACCCTCAACATACCGTATACTCCAACATATTGATTTTCCTTTTTAGGTAACCAAAAATGTTTTTTGCTAATGTTCCATCCTCAGCAGTTTATTGGGAAGCTTCCTACACTGATAATCATGTCTATTCCTCCAAACTGGGACGCATGCTAACTGCCATACGCCGTTTGTTTACATGCACAGTTAAGTTGAGCTATAGTTACAGCTTGATTAGGCTATTGAATTGGACTTGTCTTTGTCCCAGTATACAGAGCCAGTATGCAGAGGGAGGGACAATCGATTTATTGTCCAATTCCGCTACAGTAAGCGGCAATATGCCCTGTTCAGCTTGTAGCTATTGGACTTTTTTAAGGTTAGCCAAACAAGCTACAAACAAGTTGACAAGCGGCATCCACGTCGAACGGTCAAAACATGGACAACTTTACAGCCCTGTACACTTCAGCATTATTTATGCATTACTTTTGGCAAAAGTTCAATGCCCGTGTCCCTCGTGCTTACAGGATTCTTGTTTTCTTCCCGGCTTTCTTCAGCAAATTTATGCTGTTTGAGTTCCGGGTCAAAGACGCCGCGGGGACTATCGATCATGCGCAGAATGCTTAGGCCAGTCTGGGTTCGGTTGGGGCCGCATACATGCAAGGGTAATTTGACTCGTTATCACATTATCTGGGTTTGTTAGCTCAATTTTGAGAAATTCGATTTTAGATTATTTCAGTCAGACTAAAATTTTCACATGCACTTTCAAAGTCCGGTTTTAGCCAGGCTTACATAAAAAAATCAGTTTTCTCTAATGTCATGTAAACATACTGACTGTTGGTAATACACTGACTTTGGATAATTAACTCATGCATTCCCACTTTTAAAACTTCTGGAAACACTTTGAAGCTATGAGGCTATGAAGCCTGTCTCTATAATACACCATGTCACATTATCCTAACCTTGCCTGTAACTATGATTATACAGCACTATAGGCACATTATAACACATCACAAGTATATTTATAATACATCATAGATGGATGCTTGAAGTGAAGTGTTACTAAACTTTTCCATGACAACTGGCCAGTCTCTATTAGCTGATGAAAAGCAGGTGATTGGATCCACAGGTCAAGAGCTACTAAATGGACCTGGTCCTTATAGTGAGAGTGTTTTGTCAACAACAACATATTTGCTTCAGTATTTTGTTTTGGAAAGTGGCATAAAAATAATGACGAATATGTGACAAATACTTCACTTAAGGCACATAGTTAAGTTTTACAAGTTCTAGTCAAATGAGTTCTCCAGATTCTCGTCTTCTGGTGTCAGAGCTGCAGGTTTTATAGGTACAATGGCCGCAGTACAAAAGCTTAAACACATGATACTCATTACAGTAGAACATCTCTTGAACTATTAGGGGAAAACTGAAGCTCGGAAAACTGAAAAAGCATTCAACACGGTTCTTCTCTTCTGCTTTTGTTCAGTGCACTTGGCTTTGCTGAGCCAAACACTGAAACAAGAAAAGGCTCAAGGTGTTAAGACTTCTCTGCTTTAACCAGAGACGGGCCTTTGAAGTAGAAATTTCTCCGTCCAGTTGGACTAAATTAGCCTGGTTGGATCTATTTGGACTGCACTGTGTTGTTAGTGTGGTCTTTGAAATGTGCAGAAGTGAATCTGCATGCAGTATTCTGAATGTGTCTGCAGACTTGTTAAGGTTATCAATACAGAACTTTCTCCAAGCCGTTCCTCTGCTGAAAAGCCTCAGCTGAGCTCATGGGGGCCTCTTTGCTTGTGTTACAGCTGCCCATGTTTATCATCTTCCACCTCAGGCTCTTTCCACTGAGAGAGAGATGCTGGCGAGGGTGCAACTCTGCAAATCCCACCTGGATGTGGCATTACTAATAAACAACCTAGGGGCATAGCTGCCACCCATTCTCTTTTCACTCCCAGTGCTCCCCCCGGAGCCCCTTCAACACTGTTTATAAGCTCCCAAAACAACCTTCAATTTGTGTCTTGATCAGTTCCATATACGTAAATTGTGTGTTGTTTCTTAAGTAACTCCATGGGTAACATTTAACATGGCAGTTTCACCGCTTGCTCTCGTTTTCTCTCCCTTTCACACACGCACACTCACTCTTCATTGCAGTGATAGCACATGAGGGGGAAGATATAGTTATTCAGGGAATTATCTGCCTCATTGGTGCCATATCTCATCCTGTGCTTTTCTGCCAAATGGCCATGTTTCCATGGAGCCTGCCTGTGTTTACTGTGACGTGCCATGGCAGAGCCCTTTCTGGTACAGAGGGACTTAGCACACAGCAGTGGAGGGTATTTCAGTCCCCGTTTGGAGTTTTGGGGCTTACTTCTCCAGCTCTCCCCTCGCCTCCCACCTGCTCTCCTTGCTGTTCCTTCGCTGGGTGCCTGTGTGGCTGTGTGCTGGTGCTCCTGGCCCTGTTCTTAGACAGACATGGCTAATTGAAAGGGAAGGCTGCTCTCTGCTGATCAGCTCTGACAGCAGTGTCTTGCCAGAGGTGGGTGTGCCATCCCATGCTGAGAGTTTTCACAGCAAAATAACAGCGCTGTCGTGAAAAACACAGACCGTGCCACGATTACCCGGGCAGCTTGCCAAAGGAGCCAGATGAATTTTTGCGGACAGAAGAAAGAGGGGAAGCCCACTTTGTCTGCTTTACAACTTTAGGGAGGAGAGCTGTGCCAGCATTTAGTGAAAAATCTAACAGGCAGTTTCCCTTTTCATTTAGGGTTAGAACGAAATGAAACCACATCTTTTTTTAAAGAATGCAACAATTAATGATCATGTTTGATCACAGATGTACAGTCTGTCATTTTGTGTTGCTTTCCAACGATAGAGAATAAAAGGATTTATTCACCCGAAGTTTAATATTCAGCTGTTAACAACTCGCCCCCTTGTCATCATAACTCCTCTGAAGTTAAAACAAAAAATACACACACACACACAAAGTTTTATCCAGGCATATTAACTGCAGAGGAAAGTAAGGATAACAAACAATTAAACATGACTTAAAAGTTCGATATGTTCTGTACAATTGCCTATGATTGGATTTATAAATAATAAATCCTTAAGCTATAAAAATATAAATGCAGAACTATAGATCCTGATACTGACATATCATAACTGAAATGTCAAGCACAGGTGAACTAGCCCTTCCAATCCCCTCCTCCACCTCTTGTAAACTTCAGTGCTGTGTCTTACCCCGCTCGCAGGTCCTTCTAACTGCCCGTATCAGAGGTGCTGTGATCCAGTGTGACTTGATGCACCAGGACAGGCTGGGACCCCTCAGCAGGCCCATGGCGGACAGCTGTGATTACTGCTGACAATAATTTATGGTCCCCTCTGATTGAAAACATGAGAGCTGCAGATAGAAAGTCGAGGCACCACCTTAAGATATAAAACTGAGGCCGCAGCTGCTGTCAGACGCAGGACTCCTGCCAATCTCTGCAGGCCTTCTGCCCATCCAGACTAACACAAGCTCTCAATTTGCTCTCTTTTATCTTCCTTCATTTCCCTTCCTTTTTACTTTCTGCGTTGTCTCTGTTTTTTGCCAACTCTTCTCATATATTTTGTTCTCTACTTAAACTTTGTGCCATATCAGCCTAGACATCCAACATAATGTGAAGGTATGACGTCTGTAATAACCATCTGAATTGAAAAAGGAACACATACTTATCCACCCTGGCTGATCAGGTGTCTCTACAGTGAGCTTTTCCAGCCCTGAGATTACCACGCTAATCCTAACAATAGCAATGTGCAGCTGGTTTGAACAACTATCTCCACCATTGTTTATGTTGTCATCCCTGCTGGATCGCACTCATGAGGAGTAACCATTTTAGTGGATTTGCATTTACTATTTCAATGCCACATCCAGGGATGAAGAGCTCTTCCTATAAAGCGATGTATGTTCTGGGTATTATGTTCTGTTTCTAAAAGAGGCCCTGAACTAAAGAGAAGAGGAGAAAAGCTTTTGTGGATATAAAACTGGAATTAAACAATCCCCAGATTGAATTGAAAAAGCTTGAAGTGCAATCAGATATGAAGCAAAGGTTTTCAAATTCTAGTATTGGTTATACTAAGTAGAAAAATGACTGAATGTTTAATACATGTTTGTATGTATTAAATTCTAAAGCAGTGACATGGTTTGAATGCAAATCATGTAACAATGACAACAATATCAGATGTTGGTTTTGTAAATTTTCAAGTCTTTGGTTTAATTTTATATAATTGGTGCCATTTGTTTTTCATTATTTGAGTTTTTAGATTGTGTTCTAGCAAAGGCTTGAACTCAAACAGTCTCTCTGCCAGGCTGTTGGCTACCTGTAAAAATAGCACCTCAGTCCAAGGAGGGAATATGTTTCCTCTGGAGCACAATGACTCGCAGCAGCCTCCGAGTTAAAGCAACAAGAGAGGGAATGGAATCCCCCCAAAATTCAAGGCGCACAGCTGGGTCATTGTTCATAAAAAAGCATCTTTATTCAAGACTACGTAATTAATAACAAAAGACAAGTGTGTATTGACTGCATAGAGGTAATGGAAAAACAAAAGAGCCACATCCATCAACCTGTACAGTATGTTCAGTCCCTTTAACTGATTGAATGAAGGGACAACAGGATAACTAAGTAAGGCTGGCCACACACTAGAGGATTTTTAAATTTATATTCCTCAGAACACACACACTAAACGATTTGGCCAGACTGCGAGAACACACACCTGCTGTTCGTAGGAACAATTTCACAGTGGTCATTCCACGTGAGACGTGATCTCACAGTAATTGTAATAATAACGTTGACAGTTGATGCTAGAAGTTGTTGCTACTTTGTTAGCATTAGCCCATTCACTCACCTGTTACGTCCAACACCGGTAGTTTCTGCCCTTGCCTTTCCCTTGTTAGCCCTGTTAGCCGAAGCTCGCGTTGTTGCCATAATTCCACAAGCTGGTCTTCATTTTTAATATTCCACTTGGCTCGGGGAACAGTTTTGTTTATGTTTGTTGCCATGTTTGTGACAAACTACGCAGCATCCGGTTGGGGCTGGTCCCTTTCTGCTCGCTCTCATTGGCTACTGTAGGTATTTTGTCAGAGGCAGCCAGATCAGGAGTCGTAAATATCAAACATGTTTGATATTTGAGATTGGGGAGGCTCCGACTTCATTGGTAAATTGGTAAAATAATCACATTGACATAACACACTTCTTTAAATCAGGCCTAAAATCCTCTAGGGTGTGGCCAGCCTATTAGAGACACACAGAGAATCACTCCATCATCAAATTTGTGTACAGAAACAAATCAACTTATAAATCCAAAATGTTTCCTACAGGTTTTGTTTGCTCCCATTTGGTGGCTGTGCCGGCGATGACAGCCCATATCGATCTGTGATGAGGCAGAGCAGTGATGTACATAAACAATGCCATTAAGCCACTATAGAACAGATTGGCCGCCATCAGAGACATTAACGTTCTCTGAAAGATACCAGGACACTTCAGCTGTGCCAAAGCCTCATAGCAGCAGGCTGTCAAAACACTGCTTTTTTCCACTTTAAACAATGTGTTGCTATGATTTGGCAGCACTGAATGTGACCTGGACTGACAGATCTCTGGAGAGCGGGAGGAAACCGTACTAACCCAGATAAACACAGGAACTCTAAACAGAAAGGACCAGGGTTCACAATCAACACAAAGGCCACAGTAATGGCATCAGTGCCACTCTGTGACCCTTAGACAAATAAAACATATTATCAAAAATCAAAGGAGCTCAAAAGTAAAAATTTTTTCTGCTGTGTGTTGCTGTTAATATTTCAGAGAAGTGGAATCACAAGACAAGTTTGGCTTATTTTTTCCAAGCATCAGCATTGGCTCATGTATTTGGCCCATAAATTCTGGACAGGCAGGAAGGTAGAACATCACTGTGAATAAGACAATAAATTTTATACACGTACTTTTTCACAGTACTCTGTCTATTGTAGGACAGGGTTTACAAAAGCATGAAATAATGACTGTTCATGCCTATACATATGATACTGACTAGGAGTATGATATTAAAGGCTGTTCATTGCAGCCTGTAAACATTACATTCAAATTAGCCCCTAGACTGAATGCACAAATGTGCAAAACAAAGTTTGCATGCAGATATTGAGCAGCTCGAAAGTTGCAGCACTAGATTTGCAGTCACGGACATGAATGTACAAGTTACAAAACTACTGCTAACACTGAGCCCGTGACAGTCAGCTTGCAGTGTTGTTTTGGGAACGCTAAAATAACCGGTGTGACTTGTGTGTTAGACAGAAAATGACTCACAGCTCAAACTCTGCTTGACCTCGGGCATATGTTTCATAAATGTAAAGTTGTCTGCATTGGTTGATAGCAGGGAGTTAGAATGTATGCATAATGCTTGTATTATTTATTTACACAGCAAGCTATGCAGAAATATATTTGTTGTAAGGGAAAAGTCGATAATTTATCAAGCTAACAAGCTAACCGCCGGTGTTGGGCACCTGCCTGTCCAACAGAAAGCAGGCCAACTCTGCGTTGCTCTTCATCCTGAGCCTCTCCTTCAGTGCTTGAAAGCGTGTGAAAGCCAAGCCGAGACTCAGCGACATGCAACAAGCTTTATCTGCTTGCCGTTTCGCCTAATAGGGCTATATTTCTTTTTCTTCATTGCAGCATCTGCATCATCACCATTATCTCCGGTCTGAATCACGTCCAGTTGCGGACATGATTCGCAGACCTCACCTGCGTGCTGTCATTGGCTGAAGGGAAACGCAGTCACTCCCCGTCCAAAAGCATCCTGACTAAATCAAGACATCAAAAACAGGTGGGAAGGGGGGGGGGGCTCTGCCGTCCCAGTCACCACTACACAAATCTATATTTTGTTTTTTAGCAAAATGCTACTGACTACCTTTCAGTATGTTAAAATCAAGATTAATTTTAAATCCAATTTATTAATTTATACTTGCGCTAATTTTGCAAAATGAGTATGCAGTGTTATTTAACCCTGAACTGCCTGGTGTATCACTGAAGCATCATGAAGTTTTAAGCTTGTGCGCTAATTATAGATACAAAGTTCACACCTTCAGTGCCTTCAAATTGTTATTTTCTTAATCTCTAATGATCTGACTTTGTCCCAGAGACACCACAACCATTCATCACTTTGTCACCTCTCACCAGAGACCCGCTGGTGTCTGTTTATCCACTGGAATAAGAAAATCTGACTATACTGTTTGTAAATGCTGTGGCCTCCATAACTAAGAAAATTCAAAATAAAACAGAGAAAGAAAGAAATGTGTCTGTTAAGACCTTTTAAAAGATGCAAGATAACTTATTAATGACATAGAAAATATCTATTATACCATTAGAGAAAAGGCAAAGATGCAGAAAGTGAAGGCAGCTTCATGGCAGAGTTGCAGGTATTTTTTTCATGCTGGTTGTTACTGGTTGCTTGATGTTTTTTAACTCACAGAAGGCTGATGCTATCAGACTTGCTATCTCTTCTCCTCTCTCATCTCCTTCTCTCCCCCTCCGCCTTTCTCGCTCACATCCACTCTGCCACCTGCACACGCTCGCATAGGCACACATCGATGACATAAAAAAGCTGCTTTGTGATGAATAAATTTGTATATTTTAGAACCTATCCCTGTTTCAGCAAGTATTCTCCAGAGGCCCTGCCTTCTTCTCTCCTGAGTTCCTCTGCAAACCCAGTGGAGTCATTAGTCTGCTTGCTGTGTTGAACTCTTTAATCATCTGTGTGTTACATAAAAAGAGGAGTATTCCTCAGTGACACACAGCGGCATGCTCAGCTTGGTTGGGGCTTGCTTTGATGTGTATAGGCTGTTGTGTCTGCACTATAGGCTTCTTCAGGCTCACTTTTTCCATTCCTCTGTGGAGGTGAGATAAAATGTCAGTCTTCCTGCAGTAAAGACGTGACTGCGAGTGTATGGTTTGCTGCTAAATAGTGTAGTCCCAGGTTTGCTCCTGTGCCAATCGATGCCTGGATCATGCTCATTTTTCATGTATGTTATTTAGCGACTTGCATGGCTCTGATTCTTTAACCCCCCGTTAGGCTATAACGCACATATTATAGCACTTTTCTTTAAAAAAATCCTGTTGCACAAACACAAATATGCTGAAAATGATACAATTCTCCGTCAGTGTTGATTTAATTAAAACTAGATACAAACACACACACACACACACACACATGCACATACACAGTACACGCTGCATCAGTGCTCCGCAGGGACGGAGGGGCGCCTGCTGCCTTGGTATCAGGTTGCAGGTCTGTCAGACACAATGGTGAGGAGTTGCCCCGCGGCTCGGCCTGAGAGGGCAGAACAATGGAGCCGCAGTGCAGACGGAGCAGCAGAGGGCACGGCGAGCCGATCTGTCAGCCTGGCAGAGCTGCTCGGGCTGCTCCGGCCCCAGACCCTCTGCTCGCGCATACAATGGAGAGTGGGAGGTCAAGAGCATGAGGAAATGGAGGGGAATTCCCAGCATGCTATAATAAAATGGACTCCTCTATTTTGGTGACTGAAGCCATGGGACACAGTCAGGCTACACCCAGAATACATCATAACTTTCAACGATTACAGTGAAGTCATTTCAGTGGGTCAGCGTGCAGCTGGAGATAATCAATTTATAGGTCACCGGCTCTCTTGCTCATGGACCAGTGCTCATAACTTTTGCATAAAAGTAAAAAGGCTTGTCTCTCTGACAGCTGAACTTGTACCATTAGACCATTACCATGCTCTCTTCATGGTTATCAGAACGTGTTACTGTAAAATCGGGTTATAAGAGGCATTTTGAGAGGTATTTATTTTACATATTGGTATAATGTAAAGGCTTTTATGGTGCACATCTAAATAGGCCGTTCAATATGTAGAAAAATAAAATTGAATCAAATCAAGCCATGACATCCAATAAAGCCGAGCGTGTCTGATCTCCGGCACCACTTACAGGAAGAAGCATTTCACTTTAGACCAATTCTGCCATGAATTTATTCAGCGCGGCCATAATATCTCCACTCTTCGCCTTTTATCTATCGAGCGCATGTACACTGCCCTGATCTGTTTCGGGGGACTAGGTGTTGAGAAGGGGCTGTGTGCAGAGCGAGGTCCTGAAGACTGCTGCCCTCGCAGTGGTGATGGGGGGGGGCTAGTGAAAGCCAGATTTTGTTAAAGCTCTTAATAAGGCACAGTGTGATATATAAGCCCGCAGGCGGCAAAGCTCTGTGTGCAAACACTTCCACAACTCGTGTGATAGGCCAATCTGTGTGTGGAACAGCGGATGGCCTAACATCTCTGTTATTTCACACACGACCCTATTTGGCCCCTCTGATATCCTTAATTTGGTAGCTGAATTTGATATAGTGCTGCAAATATTTGCTTAGGCACACATTAACTCTGTTTGCCTGGTGTGTTACGATAAACAAACCGCAATGGTGTACTGAATGTAATAAATGTTAAACAGTGCGTGCAATTATACACTTCACATATGTATCTGGCCCTCCACTCTGAAAGCAGGCTTTGTGGACCTGAGCTCTATTTTGACAGATCGTTATTCCCCTTCCTGACCACCTAGGGTTACATTCAGAAATTAACTGTTTATGAGATGCCAAGCGTGGATGGCAAATTTCAGACCATATTTCAGTGTGAGGAAAATATAGAGTTTGACAAGAAAATTTCACAGTTTAAGGGAGCAGAGAGACCACTTTGCATTAAAATGCACAGAGATTCAAGCACCAGTTTCACGCAGGTCTTAGATGCTTAAAAGTGACTATGAGGAACTTCTAAGTTTTTATGAAACAGTCTCATGATTCCTCTGATGACTGTAAAGTTCCTGTAACAGCAAACGAGACCCTCAGAGAAAAGACTGCTGTTTTTATGTAGTTACTATTAATGCCCGTGATCGGTCCGAATCCCCGCAAACTCAGACAAAACAATTTTTTAAATTTTTTTTACATTCTGTTGTTCTGTGCAATGACAATAATGTAATTATATTCTATGCCCATGGCTGTTAGTTTTTACCTTAGCATGTAACGTTAATACAAATGGCTGTGTAACGTTAGCCTTCAGAAAATAGAGGTAAAAGGTCTCAGGGGACATTACTGTCATACAACCAGCTTGTAACTCATTTCTCAGTCACATATAAATGCATTACCTCATTGTGATCCATCCTGCGATGGTCTCTCCTTCACTTGCTTCCAAAACAAATGTACGCGTTGCCGGTGTTATGGTGAGTTCTGCCTGCCTGGCACACGCTACCAAAGATCTTTATGACAGCAGGTGCTTGTGTCACTACTGCTTTTGTCCAAAGGGGG
>JAPQLA010000022.1:13371607-13381930 GCA_029822935.1 Naso vlamingii
GCTAAAGGGGGTAATACAATATACTGTAGGCCTACATAAAGCATTACTGTTACAAGAGTTTGCACAATGAGGCAGAAATCTACCAGAGCTCAAGCAAACTGCAGGAAGAGCCAGCCCACATCACCTCATGTGGCCATAAAGCCTGCCCTCATTTAACCTGCACCAGTGCTTCACCCAGAGTACGATAATGCCGACTACATTTAATAAACTTCAAACTATTGTAACAGGTTTTTTTTTTATAAACTAGGTACACACGGAGGGTAATGTAATATGTTTGACTTTAACTTGAGGTATGCTCACTAAAGTAGAAACTGGGCAGTAAAGTCATTAAGAAAAAGTTTTGACTTTCTGGCCTCGAGCCCAGAGGAAACAGGAGGAATGAGGAGGACTAGACACGGCCTTTTCCTTTGGGACTAACTGGTGAAAAGGTAGCAAAATACACAAGAGACCCAGCAGTACTAGACTAATACAAATGAGCTCCATACAGCAAGAGCCATACCTTCGTGAAAACGCTTTTCCTTCATTAGTGAACATGCAGTGTACAGTAATAAAACAGGATGCAATTAGAGGGGAATGTCTAAATAATAACGCATTGTTTTGCTATCCAGCCCGGGTTGAATTGTGCCGTTGAATCACTGATTCTGCCGTGATACCAGACTGCTTTGACTGCAGTTTCTACAACACGGAAACAGACATACAAGTACATTTAAAGTTCAAGTGAGTTATAGTCTGGATACTCTTTATAGTTGAAATTTTCAAATAACACTTCAGTAATGTGTCCAAGAAGTCCAGTGACCCAGATAATGAGGTCATATGAAGCGGAGCTGTCAGGCAGAGTTAATAAGAAACTTAATGTGTGCAGCTTGTATAACTCTTAAACATAAACCTGATCCTAGCAGTGGTAGAGACTCAGGATTCAGATCCCTTACATAAGTAAAAATAGCAAAATCATGATATAAACACACTTCATGCGATGTAAAAGTCTTGCATTTCAAACTTTATTTGAGTAAATATAAACATTTTAGGCAAAATGTACTAAAACTTTAAAAAGTGAAAGAAGCTACTCCTAAAGGAAACAAAACAACCCTTTGATTTTCTTTTTTTGCATAAGTGTGTAAACAGCATGATGTTGTTGTAGATGATTTATTTTGTACAAAATCTGAGAATGTTATAATTTCATGTAAAATCTTAATCTGCAGTAACTACAACTGTTAGAGAAAATATTATACTATATATATATATATATATATAATTTATTTTATTTTTTATTTTAATCAAATTACGTCGCCTAATTTCGTTACATGTAACTAGTTACTCCCTAACACTGGATGTAGCCTACTTTCAACACTGTATTCAAGCCCTGTGTGACGCTATTAGCTTTTAATAAGTTTTAAGCTGTCAGGTAGGTGTCTAACCCTGGCCACAAGTTCATCCCATTCATATTAAATACACGGGCTATTTGAAACAGTAGCGTAGATGATATTTGTGTTGAATTTTCTATCGCACCTGCCTCCAAACGCCAGTCAAAACACAGTCCGCTGGTCCACGGCGCCACACCTCCTCTGATCCTGCACATACACGTGACACTGTCAGATGAGAGTCAACCAGGTCCCGCCCATCTGCTCTGATTGGCCGCTCAACAGACGCTGCAGATTTCCATTGGCTGCGGGCTGTGTCCCTTAAACCAAATTCCATTGCTGTTGTCTTAGAGATATGACGTCAAATGTATCGAATGTGATGAGGCTGAGCCGAGCACTTTGGGCAAAGTGGATCTAAGAAGAAACAGATTATACGTCTGTAATTCAATGTTGTCGTTTTTTTCCCCTGTTTTTATTTAGTTTTTGCTTGTCTGTTCTGCCAAGTGTAGTCTGTGGCTGACTTGTCCTAAGGGCGGCTCGGAACAGAGTTACGACGGTTATGACACGAATCAAACAACAGCAATATATTTGTAAACAACGTGAGCCTCCATAACGTGGTAATAATGAGGAGAGCAGGTTTTGTTTAGCTGGTTGTGTTGCTGTCATTCCCACATTACTTGCGTATTTACATTTACAGGGACTTTTACTACTTGTTTTAATGTTTTGATGACAGTGTGTATATGTGTGTGTGTGTGTGTGTGTGTGTGCGTAAGAGAGAGAGTGACGGCGAGAGAGCGAGAGGGAGGCAGTTCGTCAGATAAGGGGAGGAGTCTCACTGACAAGAGGGAGACTGGCTTTTCTGAGTTTGTCAGCTCCCCCCAAAATAGCAGTCAGCGTGTAAATGTGAACTGAAATTACGTTTATCCACTGGAGCCACCGATATAGAGTGTCTATACACGGCGACTGACTTGGGAGTAAAGGTGAGTAACGGAAATAGAAACAATGTTGCGGAGTGTGGCAGCGGTACTGTAGCTACGGTGAGTGAGAGTAGAAAAGCGCAAGAGGGAGACGTAGAGTGGATTTGGGAGACGGAGACATTAACTGTAGGCTTTATCTTTCTGTCTCTCTCCATATCCTCCGGGTGTTCGTGCCGAACTGGAGGCTTTAAAAGCCGTTTTGTGTCACTTAACACCAGTCATGTCACACTATCAGTGAGATTTTTGACGCCGTTCAATGTTTTCGTGTCTGTTTTAAAGGGCGCAGTCAGACGCGCGCGCGCTGTTGATATCAGTCAATCGCGTGAAACTTTTACAGGCTCCATCGTGAGCGGTATTAAAGCTTCACTGTAGCTCCCTCAAGATGTTCCCTCCGTGAGTTGTGACTCGAAAACTCCCTCGCGGTTAGTTCATCTTTGGGTTGAAAGTGCCAAGTGTCAAACAGTAACGTTACTTTGTAAAACAGGCGCATCGTGCGGGCAAAATAGTAATCAATGTGTGAATAATTACACTGTTGAGCCATCGCAACAACAGCCAGCTACAGCTCGCGCAGTGAATAACCCGCTGGTAGAAGTTCAGCTTTGATTTTGAGTTTACAGCAAATCATTGTGCAACTTCTAACGAAGCGTAAATCCTCCCAACCCACTTAGAAAAAACACAGCAAATCATATCTTATTGCGAGTTTTGCACATGGGTTGCCAGTTTTGATAATTGCTTGACGTTAGTGGCGCTGAAATCTAGATGGTGCTGGTCAGTCCGTGCACGATGACATCACTACACTTGCTTATTGCCATACATGTTGTTACCAGTATATATATTTACATCATAATGCAATGTAAGCAGTTGACAGAAATAGACTAACAGTTGCACACTTAAAGCCCAAGCTAATTTTATTTTTGCATTTCAACATAAAATACAGAGATTCAAGTCCTTGTGTCTTGATCAGTACTCAGTCATTACTTCATGTAAGAGAGATAATGCAGAGTAAAACTGGAATAATCGGAGCTGAAATGGTGAATTAAGGTGAGGCCTTTTGGAGCTAACCACTGTGTTGATGGACTTCTCGCCGTATAAGAATATCTCACTTCCTGTGATTTAAAGTGACAGGCTGTGGGGCAGCAGGCAGTAAATTTCAGATGAGCTGTATCGGCACTTTGGTCACAGAGAGGTGAGGTGAGAGAGGATCCAGCTGTCTGCTGCTTCTTTGAATCTCTGGTACTCTTGTGACCTTAACCCCTCGCCAGAGTGGGCAATGGCCAACAGTAACCCGACCTTCTCAAATGATCCTGGTGTATGCACACAGCAAGCATGTCTCATTAATATTGTACCGAAGAGGGAGTTTTTATACAGCTGCAGTACTGCTTGTGTTACCTAAACTTGTTCTCTGTTCTTTTTCCCCGAGTTAATATTGGTTTTTTATTAGACTTTGGAAAAGTTTTGGTCGCAACTTTGCTTAGTATTTTTTGTGTGAATGTGTGGATAAAATCCAGAATAATTTCTTGATCACTTTGCCTCAACCATAATAGTAAATACTGAACTACTTACAGTAGAGCTACAATCAGTTAATCAATCTATAGAAAACTGATCACCAACTATTTTGATAATCGATTAATCCTTTCCGTCATTTTTCAAATTAAAAAATAAAAAGAACTGCTGGTTTAGTGTCAAATGGGAGGATTTGCAGCTTTTCTGTGTCATTTATGAAAATCAATGAGGAGTCTTTGTGTTTTTGGCTGTTGTTTGGACAATTGAAGCAACTTGAAGACGTCACATTGGGCTCTGGGAGATCGAGATGAGCATTTTTAGCACTTAACTAACTTTTAATGGAATAAACTATTAATTGTAAAAATAATCAACAGATTAATCGATAATGAAAATAGTCTTTGGTTGCCGCCCTGACTTGCAGTATATCAGTATGTATAGCCTACCTCAGTTACCTCAAACCACTGACACGTTTTGTTTTTAAAATAATCCTCCAGGGACATGAACGGTTGCAGCAGCATTAATAAAAATACTTGTGTTTTCACTGTTACTGCTGTTCTGTTGGCATGTACATTACCGTCCCAGCTGGTTGCCAGTGATTTCTAAAGCAAAGCAGTAAAGCACACTCCAATCTACCGTCATTAGCTTCTGTGCTGCCCCAGGCCTCGCCAGTAATGGGCCTTGTTGCTCATGATCCACATCACGTGAGCTCTTATGTCTAATGTGTGGATGAGGGATTCTTTCCACGCTGCTGAAATGAATATCATTTTAACAATTTATGTCATATATTAGTCAAAAGAATGATTATGATGTCCGTGCAGGCCCAGATAGAGCCATCCTGAATGTCTTTCTCATGCATGCGGTGAGCAGTTGCTCTAACCTCAGAGACCCCGCATGTCCTTCTGTACCATGAGGCAAACACACACTCAGATGTTTCTTGATCTTAATGTTAGATTTCACCCTGTATCATTTAATCAACGACATGATGATGTTGTAGCTTGTAATGCAAGCTCGATGGGTGCTGTTCCACGATGACTACCACTGTTTATTCAGTGTTTTAGCCTTGTTACACGTCATGTTTGTGTGCCACTGCATGTCTCTGTAAATGAGCATAAGTGCGTGTTAGCGTCTCAGGACAAGTTCTCGGTGAAAGGGGGAGAAATGAGAGGTGGCGACGGTGTGAGGAATGGGCAGCTGCAGCATCTTTTACTGCTCTCCTCATCCCACTTCAATCTCAGTCTCAGCTTCTCCTTCCAGGAGAAATGTGGAGTGTGTGGGCGAGTCGGATCTGCAATTAACGCCGGTTGTCAGAAAGAGAATGCTGGCGTTTACACGATGCCTCTGAATCACTGAGTGAAAGTCGTTCTCCTCCACTCTCCTCCTCCCAGGACATTTTTCCAAGGAGGACAAAAAACACCAGAGAGCTGAAAGCCAAGGATGTATTGAATGAAAAATATGAGATAGAGGCTGAACGTTCTTGATCCTATAAAGAGGATAGTGTTTCTTGGTTGTTTGGTAAGCAAAGATATTATTTTGTACTGCCAATTTAGCTACAGGATTACAACAGTTATCATTGTTTTATGATTGTTTTGTATCTTTTGTTGACATGAATCAGTTTTGCTTAGTTCAGTAATATTTTTTACAGCACTGAAATGGGATCCTTACTGAGCTGGTTTTTATTTTAAAGTGAGCTTATACAGTTGAGTTTTGTTGAGTTTTTGGTTTGAAACTGGCGTTGATAATGTGCCGGACAAAAGGATTTTTCCACAAGTTCACAGACGAAGATGCATTGAAGTGATTGAGGAAAGATTTATATATTTTTTTTAAAAAGGGTTGTGATAATACTCGGTGTCTTATTGCAACATTTCAGCTTGAACAAAAGCATCTTAGTAACATGATTCATTGTTTATCGGAGCTCTGTCATCAATATGGAGATTCCAGCGTTTTCATGCGAGACCTGGAGGTTGGATGCAGAATTTTGAGCCTGGCAGATAATGTTTTAGACCGCAGCTAACTGTAGACTGTTCCCTGTGGACTCCAGAGATCAGACTTGTGCTGCTGTTTTGTTTTTTGTTTTTTTGTGTGTAAACAAATAGCTGACCCTTGTTGTATGTAGCAGACCACAGAACAACCGTAACTAGAGTACTTTTAGTAGATTAAATTAAAATGAGAGAGGATTGTCTTTCAGAGTCATTTTTTTTCTTTTTTGACTTTGCTTAATGGTGAAGAGCTCATGGTGGCCTTTGATTTGCGCTGCTTCAGTCCTGGGTTCAGTTCCGGGCCCCTTTTTCTCTGTGTGGCGTTTTGCATGTGCTGCCTGCTTAGACAGGACGTTCATGTGCTGTGAACATGAGCCATTGGTACGGGTGTGAACTGGCCGTGGGTGTCAGGTTACATCAACTTGCTAAATACTACTCTCGCTGTCCATGCAGTGGTTGAGTCAGAATTAAGGAATTTTCATTTAAACGTAAAAATACTGTGAATTCATTTCATTACAGCTTTCTGATATTGTTAAATCGAACTCCTACTGAGGTTATAACTATTTAACAAGTTTTTTGAAAACTTAACGTATGTCTTTATTAAATACAGTTCATCATGGCGGCTGAAAAAACACATGTCTCTGTCAAAAACACTGTTTAGGATCTGCACTATTGTTTTGACTCTCTAATAGCCTCATGTAAGCTCAGAGGGTGAATGTATTACTCGCTGAGGCACTGTTTGTATAGCAAGGCAGCTCAGAGTGACCTTTCAACTGTCCTGCCCTTGACTGAGACCTCTGGTGGTAAGCCACCTCATTTGGCTCACTCAGCACATGTGCTGCTGAGCGGGGCAGAGCAGCTTAAGGCCGCGCCGTCTTTTCCTGTCTCCCGTGCTTTTCCAATAGCTGCCTGACTGGAGGTCTCCTCACCTCTTCGGCCTGGACCACACGGGAGAATCAGCAGGAAAGATCCTCAAGCAGAGCCGCACTCTGAATCTGCTGGTAATCTGCTTTTCGCCACAATGATCCTAGTCTGACTCTCACTCCACATCCATACTGTCGCTGCCTGAGACTCTGAATACGAACAAACACATGGTGTTTTATAGCAACAGAAGCAACAGGAGTATCATAAAATAACACTATAGTTATTTTCAATGGAATGTATTTCTAATTATCGTTTTTAAGCCTCTTTTTTTAAAGCAGCTTGTGTCGTGGCCTGTCCTTTTTTGTTTTGGCAAGGACACATTCTTGCAGGAGTAGAAAGAGCAGCACATGCACACTGTGGTTTGGAAGGGCACACTGTGGAAGCATGCGGAGCAAGGGTGAAGACTTTGAGAAGTCAAGTCATTTTGCACCTTTCTAAGAAGCCCCCTCCTCCGTCTTTGGCTTTCGGGAGTGCAACGAAAACCACAGTATCGCACTATGCAGCATCACCTCAAAAGAATGGGCCACACTCAGAGAACATGTAACTGATGGTGTGTGTTCTGTGGTTTGGCTAGTCATTGTTTTTTAACATCTTTTTGTTTTGTGAAGAAGACTCTTGCCTGCATGGGGATGTAGTAACAACATGGTGACGATATTATGAAGTTGAATCATGCATAGAGAAAAACTGATAGTTGAAAAGGGAGTTAAGAAAGACATCTCTTTGCTGAGTTGCATTTTAACTGAATTTTAATGAGACTCTGAAAAAAACATAAATCAAAGGAATATATTATAATCTAATTTACTAGATCAAAAGATCTCCCATGATTGCTAATATACCCCACTGTATTGAATTCCTGATGTTCTACCGTAGATCTTAAAAAGCGTCTCTCACTGGAGATTTAACTTCTCTGGCTTTGTGTGGAGAAGTGGAAGCATCGCATGCAGACAAACAATTGAATTATGTGCAAAGTAAACTTTCTTCAAAGTCTGTTAAACTCTGTCTGATGAAGCTGTTTCCTTTGTTCTTACAGAGCACCAAAAAAAAAAAAAGAAAAGAAAAAGCAATTTAAAACACCAGTTACAGCCGTTATCACTATTTAATCCAGCCCCCTGTTATGTTACCCAAGATAGCAAGAGGTAGAGTCCATGCACAAGTGTTTATCAATGGCTGTTGTAGTAAATACAGCTGTGAGACTCGAGTGTCACAGCTCCTGCAGCGAGCGCGTTGACTTAAAGTCCGGTAGCTGGAAGGAAGACTCAGATCTGCAGCTGGAACAGCCCTGCGGCCTCCCGACCTGCAGGAAGGAGGCCTGGCCTGTGATATTGTTGTTCGTCATGTTTGTCTGAGAAGCCCCTGTGAACCAGGACAGCTGGAGAGGATGTGATTCCTCCTATTATTCTGCAGCGCACATCAGCCATATGAAGTGGGAAGGGAAGCGACTCAGCACCCTCTTCTCCCTGGAAGCTGCTCCAGTCGACCGCAGGCCTCTCACTCGTAGTTCAGAGTTGTCTTCCTGTCTGCTCGTAGGACTGAGCTCTGGCAGCATGAGCACTCGAACGCCTCATGCGTGTTCTTTTTTAGCCAGAGCACACGGTTTCTAAACATTCGACTGAGATGCAGTAAGTTGTGTTTTTGTTGTGTTTGCAGATTCTAGATGATAAGAGGAGAGAGAAAGTATCACCATTACAAGTTATGATATCATCTGTAGGCTTTTCCAGTTCAGACAAGGGTCTGACTGATACAGGGTTTTTGGGGCCGATGTAGATACCAATATTAGGTTGCAAAAAAACCCCAACATCTGATATATCGGCTGATAATGTCGGCTGAATGTGGTAATCAAGTAGTTGTGACCAAGATATGCAATGGAGGCAGGATATCCGACATTTTAACAAACTTTATTCCAAAAATCAGTGCACTGAACAGTAAACACTTTATCTATGAGTTATACAATATCGGACTGGACAAACTACGTTTAATACACCATTTTAAATCAATCAGTCTGCTCCAAGCAGTTTTTGTTGTCCTTAAATGGACTATGTGTAACTTGTCTTTATGAAACAGTCTCATGATTCCTCTGAGGATTATAAATTTCCACTAACAACAAATGAGACCGTCAGCACAAACTGCTATTTTTATGTAGTTACTATTAATGCCTGTGATCGGTCCGAATCCCTGCAAACTCAGACGAAACGTTTTTTAAAAATAATTCCATTGCGAAATGACAATAACGTAATTATATTCTATGCCTGCGGCTGTTAGTTTGTACCTTAACATGTAACATTAATGCAAATGGCTGTGTAATTTTAGCCTTCAGAAAACAGAGGTAAACGGTCTCAGGGGACATTACAGCCATACAACTGGCTTATAACTTATTTCTCCGTCACATATAAATGCATTACCTCATCGAGAGCCATCCTGCGGTCTCTCTTTCACTTGCTTCCAAAACAAATGCACACCTGCTGCCTATCACGGGCTACCAAAGATCTCTACGACAGTAGGTGCTTGTGTCACTACCGCTTTTGTCCACAGGGGACGCTAGAATCAACAAAAACAGAAAGTTCCTTGTTGTCACTTTAAAAAACAGTTTTAATGTTGATATCTGAGAACATGCTCACCAATACCAATATATCTGTGATAGGCCATTATTGGCCCATAATATTGGCAAACCAATACATCAGTCCCGCCTGGTTCAGACAGTATCCTCATATCTTAAAGGGGACACAATTTTAAAAGCTTTGCATTCTGGCAGGCCATATTTGTCGTTTTAAAATTCTGAACTGAAACTATTTTTTGAAATGATAGGGATTCAGGAAGTACTGGCATTGCATCTCCTGTCTCAGGATCCCAGTCTTCTATAGTGTGACTGTGATTGTGAGTGAGGTGTCGAGTCTGCCCGCTGTTTGTGCGTCTGCCCGTCTGTCCTCTCCCTTTCTCCCAGTCCACTTTCCATCTGTGTGCTGTGGGCTGCAAGTCTAGTTGAAAATGGTGTAGTGTTTCCACCAGTGAGCTGTTGCCAGCCTGTGTTCATGTCAGACTGTGTTGTTCTTGATTTTCTTTCCCTCCTTCCCCTCAACCTCTGTCGCTGTTTCAACTGCCAGGGGTGTTCAGAACATTGCTGGGACTCGAGACCAGAGGCTATCAGCAAACAGCTTGAGTGAAAAGATTCCTGGAGAGGCGAGCAGCAGCCGGGCCTGTGGGGGTCTCCCTCTCTTTCCCTTTCTCTGTCTGTCTCCCTTTCTCTCTATCACACTGTTTGCACACAGTGTTCATGTGACAGCTAGCACACATCATCTGATTTGGGAGAAACCGTGGGCTATAGCTGCAGAAATACCCCGTAGATTTTTTTGCTCAGTGAGTGCCGTTCATTGATGTCAATGGATTTTCAAATTGAGATAGACAAGAGATAAAATCAAAGGGGAAGCTTTTATGAGTGATAAAGTGATAATGGTGTGTGTGGCGGGGAGGATTTGGATGTATACATGATGTATATTGGAAAAGGTCAACGCTACATTTGGGCTTTTGTAAAAACTGGCTGTGATCAACACAAAATGCAATGACTGAGTTTCCTTCCCTGTTTGAAAATAT
>JAPQLA010000022.1:13392888-13409509 GCA_029822935.1 Naso vlamingii
GTGTGTGTGTGTGTGTGTGTGTGTGTGATGGTGAATGAACCAGAACATCGTCATTCTCTCTGGCCTGTTGTGATGTGGTTTGGGGAAATTCTTTGTGGGGGTTCAGGCGGTTACTTTCCTGGCTCAGACAGCTGTGCGTGGGTAGTTAGCGAGGTGATCTCAGTCAAGTTTGCCTACAGTGGAGCCCCGATTCAGACAGCCAGACACCATAATGCCAGTCCATCTGTAACCCATAATGACCGTGTGCCACTGGAACTGGTCATTTTCGTTTTCACTGCCAATTCGGCCCCTGGCTTCCTCGCCTCACAACTGCTGACTGTATCTAATGGCCTGAGTTGTTAACCTTTCTGCATTTGTGGCCACAGGGGAAATGTAGTTGTTTAGACATTTTCTATTTGCTGGGTTTAAGTGATGGATGCCCCTCCAGGGAGGGGGCTATATCTCTTCTTGCAGAGAGGCAGAGACAGGACAGAGTTAGATGTTCCTTGGGGAACAGTGCAGTCTGAGCCACTGGCCAGGTTACAAGCTCATGTGGGAATTTTCTCCCCAACTCCCCCAAGCTACTCAGCCCCCATGGCTTCTCCTACAGCCCAGGAGATTTCAGCCACTGTCAGCTCCAGACTGGGTGCTCTCTTAATCATCCTAAGAGCAAAGCTGGCATCAGAGTGGGTTAGCTGAGGAAGAGTAAGGACATGTTGCTGCTGTACTACTGCAGGCAGGGAAAGGTTTCAATGTGATACATTTCTTTTAAGGCAAAAAAGGCTCCGTAAAACTCTGTCATGTCATAAACAAATCAAAAAAATCTGGGTAGTATTTGAAACAAAAACCCCCCTCCAAGCAGCGATAGGCCTAACATAACACAAATAAATTCATATGAAAATTCAAACCATGCCTGGCATGGCTCACCTGAGTGCAGTTAGCCTTACTAGGCTCCTTGCATGTTTTCTTCAAGATTATTGAAAGAGTTGAGTGTCATTTTGTTAAGAACACAGATAGACTCATTACCTTAAATGCATACATTTTGGACAAATTTGTGCCATGGTGTTCATTATACAAACCAGTCGATTGATTTTACTCAGAACATGTAAAAAATAGGGAAAAAAAAGAAGAAGAAAACTACATATACATGTTTTTATAAAGATTATTTAAAATAAGAAGTAGGTCTTGATAAGTGTCAAACTTCTACCTACTCCTTTTCAGACATAAAATGTTTATTTATGTTAACATGAGTTGCCATATGTTTGATACCGGTCTAACTGATGATCCGTGTTTTGTTCTTTATTTTAATTTTTATATTTTTAAAAAAAAATTACCCCCCCCCCCCAAAAAAAAAAAAAAAAAAAAAAATTTTGGCCAGCCATCTTCTCTGCAGGTAAACACTAAGGAAGGGTTGAGCATGAACCTGCAAACAGCTCTTCAATAAAATTAGATGTTACCCATTTTAGATGTGGTGTTCAACATTGTGGCAGATATTCAAAAATAAATCAGAGTGCGAAGATGCTGAGATTAAGCAGACAAGAAACAACATGATGGTGTTGAGCTTTCGAGGTGCAGACAGGTGTATTTTAGTCCCCGGTGGACAGAGCCAGGCTAGCTTTTTCCTTGTGTTTCCAATCTTAATGCTAATCTAAGCTATCTGACTGCAGGCTGTCGCAACCCTTTGAACATTGCGATTATTTGGGATAATGTATGTCTTCAGCTCCTGTGTTCACTTTACTGACTCTAGATGTCACATGTCAACATGTACAGACTCAGCTAGTCAGTGCGTCTCGTATAGCTGCTGCCCTGTAAGTGTGAATCTTCTTCCTTTGACTTCAGCTGCAGCTCAAGTGTAGCAGCAGAGGAGAAAAGGTTTATGCCATGAGGGTCTGATACTTTCTGAATGTGCTTGAGAACAGAAAACAGAGTCCTCTGATGTTTTGAAGTGCCCGAGGAGACATTGTTGAGTGTCAAGTTAACTTTCTGTCCCCCCCCCCTCCCCTGTTTTTCTGTCTTTCTGTGTTTGTCCTCCTGCAGATTGTGGTGCGGTCTGTCGAAGAGCGTATTGTGAAGAAAGAAGAAAGAAGCGTATACAAGAAGTGTGACTGCTGCACAATGTGCTAGGAGAGTGGGGGAAAAGATCGTGTTGTTTTTCTGATATTGTCGAGGTGTCAGAGAGACCAGAAAGGACGCAGCCATGGGGCGGAAGAAGATACAGATCACCCGGATCATGGATGAGAGAAACAGACAGGTGAGTGTCAGAAGTGACAAATTATCTATCTGTCTCTGTCTCTGTCTGTCTGTCTGTCTATCTATCAGTTGTACCTGACACAATTTGTCACAGGTTCAAAATGTAAAATGTTGTTAATGTAGAATATTGTTATCATATTTCTTAGCTTTTAAAGATGCGACTGGATCCTTCTTTTGTGTCTGAGAAAGCAGTGTGTTCCGTACCTGTCTGAAGGTTACAGTCTTCTTTTATTTTCCTTCCTGCCTTGAACCAGAGTTCAGCAGCTGTCATTGTGTGCATGGATCTAAACAGACATACCTCCCTCCCCAAAGTCCCAGCCAGCTGAACAGGGACCATGACATTTCTTTGTCAGTGCGGTCGCATTTACAGACATGATTCCCCTGCCACCCTGCAATTTCAGCCAGAGAAGTTGATGAGGCAGCAGGAGCGCCGGGCTGTAACGGGGGCCTCATGGCGTGGGAGTGAACTGAGGGTAGCGAAGGAGCACAGCGGCCCGCCTGTGGCCTCCCCACACTGTAGGGCTTGTCCCCTGGCCTGGCCATACGGCTGGGCCCCTTCGCTGTAGCCCTGTGTGTTTGCAGCTGTTTGGTAGTAATTAGGAGCAGCCACTGCACCACAGCACCCTCTCATTTGCAGGGTGGGTCAGCAGGACACACAGCACCCTTCTCTGCCTCGGCTGCACTGGTCCCGGCTAGCCGCAGAGAGGGAGAGAGCTGGAATTCACTCTGTCTGTTCGCGTTAAATATAAACTCCTAAACAGCAAAACACTGTACAAAACAGCCCGTGTCTGTTTGGAACAAGGATAACAGGTTTGGATATCTATAGCAGCAAGGCTTAGTCTTTTTTTTTTTTATTTTTTTTTTTTTATAGCAATGCGTCCTGTGATTTAGGAGCTAAGTCGAGAAAGCGTGGGCAAAGTTTTGATGAATTATATCAATTACTAAAGATGCAAAATAGAACACTCAAAATATCATGTGCATGCCATCACAGGTGGAGCAACTTTTTGCTGTGCACGCAGGAATATAATGGAGGTACAGAAGTGCTTTCTCTTCTGAGAGTGATAGTATGATACAGTACAAGTCACTGTACTAAGACTGTAGCTGTACTTCAGTGCAGTACACTCATTGTGTGGTGCGCTAATCTCGACAGGGTAGTGTTGTCCCAAAACGCCACACTGCTGTTTTGCGCTTACCGGAAGAGAAGAAGTTTATTTTTTTTTAACCGCCTCTTCTTCTTCTTCTAATCCTTTTTTAATGGTGAATGCAAAGAGATGAGGGCGACTATCACCAATATTTGACAGCTTCTTCACCCACTATTTAGTTCACCTAACTTGCATGTTATTCTATCATTAGTACGTTAAACAAAATGAACTTATTTTCATGGGGGGGTTTTTTGTTAGCTAGCACACTAATGGTACTAAATCGTTACAGACTAGAGATGTAAAGGTATCAAAACTTATGGTACGAATATACCTTGATATCAAGTCCACGGTATGGTACTTATTGCAGTAATTTTTAAAAAAGACAAATGAAGATTTGGAATAAATGCTGCTTATTACCCATTTTTTTTAAATTGCTGTTTACTTCTATTGCTATGTTTCTTTTATATACATGTGCAAATAATAATCATATTAACTGTCTTCAGTAAAGAAGAAAACTGAACACTGATTTAACAATGACTCATCTCAAACCCTGTGTTCTTTTCTTTATCCTGCGATCACAAGTTAACTGTCTACTTTGACTGACAATCATTTTCTACGAGTAACGTCTTTTTGGCCTGTTCATGAGTTTGATGAGCATTTTTCTTTGTTTCCTTCTTCCTCTTTGAGCTGATTTAGTGTGTCTGTCTGCTGAGACGATGTTTCTCACACAGTTCGGCAGGTCTCTTGCAACCAAAGTGTTGTTTTTTCTTTCTTTTAATGCCTGCACGCTGCGGCTAAAGAGAAAGTGAAAGTAAACTCCGGTCGGCTCATTCCTTTATTCTTCAACACGTTTGAGTTAAACCCAACACTTAAGTTTGAGAGGATGCTGCGCACATGCTACGTCCATCACTGCAGCCTGCCTCTGTCTTGTTCAAAAGGACTGTGATTGGGATTGTTTGCCGTCCTCAGTGCATGATGAGGAAACAGCTGCAATGGCCGATGGTTTCTGTAGTTCCAAGTTTCTTCTGCTCTGTTTCTCTGCGGCTGAAACAAAACTACACTTTTTGCCTGGAAGACCTATCGTTTGATACGTGTACATGATACGTTTGATATGTGAACATGTATCGTTTGATACATGTCCACAACGGTACAGAGGCACTTTTGCTATCGCAATACCAAGTATATAACGGTACTGCTACATCCCTATTACAGACACGACAAACAATACTGACAGTGGCTGTCTGACAGCAGTATATATACATAGTGGTGCTTAGTGCAAAAACATAAAACTTACATCTGTCTAACGCCGCAACATTCGCAGTTGGCAGGTTGTTGGTGCAAGAAAACCCTCGGCTGTAATCCCCTGCCACCATTTCGAAAGTTGAGAAGTTTTTAGGTAGTCTCTGCTACGTCACCAATGTGTTGTCCGTTGAGGGTGTGAAGTGTCCATCGTTCCACATTCAATTTTTGGACCATTTTGAGCATGTAAGTAGTACACTGCATTTTACTTCTCAGTGTGAACGCACTTTGCGCGCTAATGAGCTCAAAATATTAAGTGTTTAAAACAGAAGTATGAACACAGCTTGTGTCTCTATATGTTACTGTGCTGTGAGCTGAGCAGTTCAGCCAAGTGCACGATAAAAATCCACACTGTGGGCCAATTACCAGAATAACACCTGGCTCTGGGTGGGATCCAAACAAGAGGGCAGGGGAGGAATCACCCGTGGCTCATTGCTGTTATCTACACTGTATGCAACGACCTGTAACATCAGGGAAAAAAGGAAGAGAGAAAATTCTGTACATGAAATCCAGTTTTTAGCTGTTTACTAGGTGAGCAAGATAACCCTTCAGGTGAATCCTTCTTTATATTTTACATATGAAAAGAGTGAGGGGAGACATTTTTGCTGTATTGCCTCACAGAAAAGCGGAGATGCAGAGAAAGTCGTTGCTTATTATCAACGTGTCTCCCAGAGTTGAGCGTTTGCATCAGATTGTGAATGTCTCACTGTGTAATTTGTGAGCAAGTTTATCAGCAGAATGCAGGCACCTCAGCTCGCATTTAGTTGATTTTAGCTGGCTCAGCAGAGAATGTGCTGTGACAATAGACCCTCATGCTAAAATAAAGCTTTGGCATAAATTGATGTATGTGTGTGTATTTTTCTCTCCTTTTTTTTTTACCCTGGGCCATGAGGCGCGCAGTGCCATCTCCCTGGGGCGCGCTCCTAACCAAGGGGGAATAGCCATTAGCATATGGTCCCCATTGTCGGGAGACAATTTGAAAATTTATCTGCGCTTCTCTGCTGCTAGCTATCCATACTCGTAGCATTAAAATGAAAGAAGTCCTTAAGTGGGCTAATTAGAAAGTATTGCTGTGCGTGAAGTTGTGTGGGGACAGCGGGGGCTCCCTGGCATTATCACTGCGAGTGCTTTACGAGGGCTGTTAACCTTTCAGGATTTATAATACAGAGCATGGCAAAGGCTGAGAAGGTCTGTAATTGCACAATGTATCAGGAATTGTGAGTGCAGAGTTGAGACCGGCCGTGAACTGAGCTGATATATTTTTAATTTTCCTTCAACTTATTACCTACAGTGTATAATGACACATGCATAATTCAGAGTAATGAAGTGTGTTATGCAGAGGTGACGAGCAAGATAAGATGAAAATAAAACATTGTACAATTATTGCACACACTGCACGTACGTTAAGAGCTTTTTATTCAGCTTTATGTTCACGCAGAAAGTGTGTGTGTCTCTGCTGTGTGTCCTGATGAAGGTGTACAGAATGACATATGAAGGCAGCAGATGTCCTGTCATGCATACTGTAGGATGGTAAAGAGCCGTGCCCTGCATAAGTGATGGTCCTATAGCAAAGTGCGACACAGTCATCAGGCAGGCTGGCATGCTGATTGCACATGAATGCCAGATAAGAGCCAGGCAACAACAGCACCTCCCTGGTTGATTCTCCTCATTTACAGTATTCACAGCAATTACTACCCTTTGAGTCCCAGACAGACAAACGCACACACATTTATCATGCACTATTATCAAACAATCACATTTTTATCATCTTAGCATCCCACACATACACTGACTCATGCTGCATTGACATGAGATCAGGCAGACGGCAGACACCTTGTGAACGTCACAGGAAAAAACAAACAGTGCGACGGAACGAAAGGATGACATGATGACACACCTATGTCAATGTGTTGCTGCGGTGATGTCGTATTGTTGGAATAAAATACATTTGGTGAAATTATTTTGGGACTACTGTTTTATGTAACTTTTCTACTTATACATGTAGCTGTACAATGCAGCTTTCTTAAATTTTTTCTATTGCAAACTTAACATAAAAGTTAAACTGGAGGATTGGCTTCCATGTGTCAGCTTTTTGTTTGATGTCTCAGCAGGTTTGCAGGCTGTGGTAAATACAACTCTGGGTATTATTGCAACAAATTAATCACCTTCTCATTGTTGATATTAGTCATGTTTTCTCCTTGCATGAGGCATTTGAGGATTAACGTGACATCTGCTTGTAAATTGCATTGCGGAGGACGGCAAAAAGTTTAAATATTTGAACTTTTGACAGCAATGCCGTCTGCTGTTACTGTTGCAGGTATTCTCTACCGGCCTTATCAGATTTTACCGTCCTGCTCTCATCCACTTAAATGACATCTGGTTTTCTGTCTACCATCTGCCTGATTCCGTGTGAATGCAGCATTTCTCTGAAATCATATGAACCAGTGAAGTTTGGCCTTGAGTGTGTGTTTTGTTTTGACCTGACGGGTTTTAACTCATGATCCGTGCACAGAATAACAACAGCACAGCCAGCGGGACTCACTGAGCATTTTCAGGGTCTGTCATTGACTTCTCAGATCAGCTGTTATGGCTCTGTCGTGGGGATGATGGTGGAGAAAGGTGGGTACACACGAGGCTTGTTAGTTAGCATAGTGAAGAGGCTGGTACAGCCTAGTGAGCGGTGTGTAGTGACGTCCTCTGGATGCCATTAAGCAGGCTAGCTGGGACTAATTGCCCAAGTCATTAAAAGTTTGATGATTTTGCTGCTGGGTGGAGGGTTGCCCGCCCTTGCTGTGGCTCATTTTGGATTTTTGCTCCAGCTCTTCAGATGCCTGTAGGCACAGCGTGGCTCTCTCTCACACTTTCTCTCGAGGGACCAACACAGTGAATGCCTCCTATTTTTCAGCCATCCCTCAAGTTCTGAGTGGTCTTCAGTATTTTTTTGACAGGTAAAGAGCTTGTTGATAGACGAAGGACAGAACAGAGCAACACTGTTAAATATGGCAGCCAGTGCAGTGCGTATATTATTATTGTTCAAGATGGTGTCAAGTTTCCATGAAACTGCACTGAAGCAGCAAAACGTGATTGGATGATGGTGATTTTAGTTTTTAGTAAGTTTTCGAGTGTTGCAGAAAGGGCGTACCTTTTTATTATTTACAGCTTTATCAACACAGCACTCTCTCAATTACGGCAATTGCAGTTAATTGAACAACCAAATTATCTTTAAACTGGATCATCCTTTATTGATTCGAGATATTTCACGTACGTTTTGTTAACTAGCATGTCACCCTCTCCAATAAACAGGAGCTGTCACAGCGACTGTAGGTTTCAAGGTCAATCCCACCCAGTGGACGAGGCCCTTGCACCCTCGATTGTCCACATCGGGGTCCTGGGGCTGTCCATTCTCCCAGTGAGAGTTGATCCAGGCAGACAGTTGCGGTGGCCCTGGCTTGTCTCCCAGGCCCGCACACTCTGTCACTGCATAGCCAGGGCAGCAGCCACAGGGCCTGGGTCACTCTGCCAGCTGGTGCCAGACCTTTCTGACTTCCAGACCAGCTCTCTTGTCTGCCATGGGGGCTGTCAGAGGTGACATGAGGTTCTAATAAGGCCGCTAGCTCCTCACCCCTCTGAAGGTGTTAGTGACTCAAGCATCTCCTGCCATGCCCCAGTCACAGCTGCAAACCGAGTCCCAGATGTCTTGTTTGTCATCTTGACACCTCTGCCTGAGGATAGACATTGATAGAGCTTATGATTGACACATCAACTCTTGCCGATGTGTGTGAGTGTGTGGTTGTGTGTGTGTGTGTGTGTGTGTGTTGGGGTTTGTTGAAGCATATGTTGTTATATGCTATACAGATTTCTGTGGCATGGTCTCTCTTTTGAAAGATGAAAACGATAAAACAAAAACTGAGGGTGACAGGCACATATGCTTCTAGATGCATCCGTATCAGAACAAAGTGCACGTTAAAATCCTGCAGATAAATGGCTGCACTTCGTTATCATGTGAAGAAAAAACTGTTAACTTTACATGTTTAAGCCACTGGAACCCTGGAGCCCAGCTTTTTTATTGCTGTTTATTCAAAATTATCATAATTAACTAGTTTCAGGTTTAGGTGACCACATCATTTTAAGAGCGGCTGTGGCCCAGTAGGTAGAGCGGGTTGTCTGCCAATCAGAAGGTCGGTGGTTTGATCTCTGGCTCCTCTGGTCTATATGTCGAAGTGTCCTTGGGCAAGACACTGAACCCCAAATTGCTCCCGATTGCTGTGACACTGGTGTGTGAATGTGTTTGTATGAGTTCGTGATGAGCAGGTCAGCTTTTTGTAGAGAAGTCACCTGCCCTCAGTGTGTGTGTGTGAGTGGGTGAATGCTGATTTGTGCTATAAAAGCGCTTGGAGTAGTTGAAAGACCAGAAAAGTGCTCTGTGAATACAGTTTATTCACAAGAATTTATTTAGTCAAATAGGGGGAATCGACACCGTCTTTAAGATTGGTAAAATTTGTGCTTCTCTGCTGAAGCACCAATTTTGGCCAATATGACTTTCACAGAAACATCTTGCAGAGCGCAGCTTAAAGCGATATTTCACCGCAAAACTATTTTTTATGTATCAGTAACTCACCCTTAAATGTCTTATATTGAAGAACATTTTTTTTCCCTCCTGAGTTCCTACACAGTAAACAGATTTTTCCCAAAAATGCGAGCCACTCACTGTAGCTGCTTTTGCTGGCAGTCTATAGAGACACAGTTTCAAAATAACAAAACCATCTAAAAATGTCCATCCAAAAATCTCAACAGCTTGTGGTATAATCCAAGTCTTCTTACTGTGCCGTAGTCTCACTACTGCCAAACAGGAAGGTGGGATTCATCATTCAACTTTAAGAACTTGTAATGCATGCACTCAGCTAGTGAGGCGACAGGAAGCCTTGTACCAAATGTGTTGGATTTAGTAACTTTTTAGCTGAAATAAAAGTGTTTTGGAAGTATTGAGCCTATTACACGATAAAGAAGACTTGGATTGTACCACGTAAAGCTTTTGAGATTTTTGGAAGGATGTTTTTAGATGGTTGCAATGGTTTGAAACTGTATCTCCATTGGCTGCCAGCGAAAGGAGCTAAAGTGAGTGGCTCGCATTTTTGGAAAAAATCTGTTTACCGTGGAATAACACTGGAAGGAAAATTTTTTTTTTTTCAATTCAAGACATCGAAGGGCCAGTAACTGATGCACAAAAAATAGCTTTGTGGTGAATTATCACTCAAAAACATGTTCCAGAGCCTTGTGAGCTCGCATAAAAAACAGGTAAAACTGATAGACTTACCCAAAGGGAAAAAAACTGTATTACCAAGCTCAATTAAAATTTAATAAAAAAGGTAATGGTGGTGAGGCACTTGGGAAGAAGATGGAATTGCAGAAAGTGTGAATTGGGATCAGATTTACCAACTCATCTGACATTGTGAGAGCTTCTTAAAAGGTCAGGCGGAGTCTTTATGAATTGCTAGTAGTCACTGATCTGCTTGGTGCTGTTTGAGCGCTTTAATGACCTCATCGAAAAACAGAGAAAGCTGATATCACTCCAGTTTATTGTAAGTTTAGATTCAACCTTCCTTCTCTTTTGCGCTGACATTTCAGCTGTGAGATGCAGTGGTACATTAGTACAACACAGCTTTACAACACTGAGGCTAATCCTTTCATTGTGACTTACATGAATTAGTCAAGGACGTAGACTGCATGCGACTGCATCTCATAGGAGCGACTCACATTTTTCAAACCACACAGAGTGTCTCTGTGGGTGTCTTTGACTTGGTGAACCATAGGAAAGCTCCGTCAGTGAACCTCCCACTTGACCTCAAGGATGTCTGTGGTTTTCCACTGTCTCACCAGTCGCCCCACAGAAGATGGGGGTGGAGGAAGGTTGAATTTGAGTATGTTAGTCTTTAAGCACAGAGCGTTTTGTGTAATGACTACTCAAATTAAGCTGGACCTCATACATATTGTAACAAAGGGAGAAAAGAGGGTAAATTTGTATGAAACAGCCACCTTCTCTTTCTATCAAAGTTAACTGTGTGAGTACAGAAGAGTAATGTGCTCATCTCCTTTAATGGCTGTGTGAGCAGCCGCTGGTTTTTAGAGGCACTGTATCTTGGACTGGGGACAGGACCGAGTCTCAGTGCTGCTGCTAAGGTTGAAATGAGGCGGTGCCTGGGTCAGCAGCCCTGCACTCAGCACTCTGCCATGCATCCAGGTGGAACAAAGTCCTCGCTCAGCGTCTCATCCTGGGCTTCCTGCTGAAAGGTGACATCTCCACGGCTTAACAGCCACATTCATCTGCTAAAGAGCATACCATTTGTTAATCATTTTCTCTCATCACAGCCCCTGCTTTTCAGTCGGTTAGGCACACAAACAAATATGCAAGCAGGCAAATGAGCGAGTGGGCAGCTCTGGTGTTTTTAGGCAACTTAGTATGAGCTGGTTAGAAGTGCAGGTGCTGGAAACAGGACCTGAGACTGGTCGAATCATTTCCCCTGAACTGCCTTCACACAGAAATCCACCTTGAGGAAATCGTCAGAATGACAAGCGCAAAACCACAAGATGTTTTTTCTGCTTCACCAAACTCACTCAAAGGCTTTATGTGTCTGCGATTTGCAAGGAAACATGTAATTCAGTTCAACGACTCCTGTATTTAAACCTGGTCATTAAAAAAAAAAAAAAAAAAAAAAAAAAAGTTCAGTTCACAGTTTTGTTTGTCATTAAGAGCTCGACTGACATGGTCACGTTAAATAGAAAACGGCTCCTTCGTGTCTACAGCGGGAATAATTGTCCTGTGTAATTACCTGTAGTGTGGAAGATTTGAAATTCATTTATCACAGTTGGAGTGACCCCACTGCCTCAGTGGTTACACAGACACTATGCAACACATAGGATTATACTGCATTATACCAGTTAAAATGAGGGTATAGCCGCAAGCTGTGACCAATTAAAGTTGAACAAAGCCAGCTCATCTGCTCAACTCCTCCCTTAGTAGGTCAGTGAAACTGATGGAGAATACAGACACATGCACTGCACTGTGGAGCACAGCTTTCACTCGCATATGCACAAGCCACGTTGTATAAAACACATTTAACATGAGACATGCAGTTAAGGAAAACATAAATCTGACGCTGTGATTACAAATTTTAAAGCTATTTTCAGCAAACAGCCACTACAAAAACCGACAAAAAGCTGTATTTCTGTCCTCCCTGCTTGTGAGTGATGTTTTCAGCTTGAGAAATGACTGTAGCGTACTGTAAAGAGGTGGTGTAACATAATGACATGTGTGTACGGCTCTGAAGCAACCACAGAGGCCGAGCTGCAGAGATACAGGACATAAAGTCACTTTGCAGAGAGGCTTGCGTTACCATTGGAGTGATGTATGACCCGAAGTCCCATCTGAGGCTCATGTTACAAGGCTTATGCTGCACTACAGAGATAGCTTTCCGTATATGGAGTCAGGGGCTACAGTAATGTATGGACCCCGATTGTTGCCAAAGCTCTGACTCAGCTCGCTGACTCGTGCCTCCAACCCTGACCTCTGTCCCGACAACGACACTCAGACACAGACAATGTCACTGCAATCATGCCTAAAGGAGGAATAATCTTGTTATCTGTCACCTTGGTTACACTTACATTGTTGTAATATAATGAGACTGTTAATACTGTAGTTTTTCGGTTTTAGCCTACTCTGTTTGCTTGTTTTTCAGCACTTTATTGGTTTTTAAAATTTTGCAGGACTCTTTACTTCTAAGGAGCTCTATACAAAATCAGTTTACCACTAGGGGTCACAGTTTAGTGTCAGCTTTACACCAAGACAAACCTGCATGTCGGCCTCACACCCCCTTTCCAATGGCACTCCACCCGCCCCACCCCTTGTCTTGACAACTCTGCTTAAAGGCAGCGCCATGTTTGCTTTGAAAGGAATTTCAGGCTCTTTTGAACCAAAAACCCCTTGTTATTCTAAACTACACAATATTAAATTTAAAAAAGAAGTAGTGGTGTTGCTACTTTTACTATCACAAAAGCTATGAATACTTCATCGTTGCTAACAATTTTACAGTAAACATGGATTTGGGAAATAAACTAGTGGCCTTCTGTTATAATAAGAATGCGACATTAGCATTTGCACTGGTGCAAACTGTGCAAATTTGCATTTTGTTTGCTTGACTTTGATCATCTTTGAAACAGAAACAGTTTTCCTCAGTACTGAGTGTGTTTGCTGTCTGTGTGTTTCTCAGGTTACCTTCACAAAGAGGAAGTTCGGCCTGATGAAAAAGGCCTATGAGCTGAGCGTACTGTGTGACTGTGAGATAGCCCTCATCATTTTCAACAGCTCTAACAAACTGTTCCAGTACGCCAGCACAGACATGGACAAAGTGTTGCTGAAATACACAGAGTACAACGAACCCCACGAGAGCAGAACCAACTCGGACATTGTAGAGGTGAGTGAGTGTCGCCTTTTTACTTTGTGATCGAAGTTTTTTCTTTTTTTACGATTTCTTGTGCAAAACTTCAAATTATTTGGCTAAATTTATTATTTTAGTGCTGGATTCAGACTATAGAATATATTTATATATATATTGTGTGACTACTTGCACTTAAAAGCTCATAGGGCAATGCTTTAAACACACAAGTAACAGTTTCCCTCAGTCACCATTCAGGCAGGGCACAGGAGGTCTGCACTCCCTGATAAGTTCTTCTTCTCTCATTTCCATAACTGACATGGAAAACCTATCTCTGCACACAGTGCTGCTGACCACCATTGCAGACTCTGTTTCCCATAGATATACCTGCAGATCTCAGTTCTCTGGCTGCTCCTCATCACAGACCATCCGCTCAGCTGCTGCTGCGGCAGTGAAAATAGAAAACACAGTGTTTCGTACATTCCATACCGCTCTATAAAACTCAACAAGCACTTGGGTTTCCTGGCAGCTCCTGCATGCCCGGCGACTAGCGGAAGAGTGGGCCACTTGTTATGCCAGTATACAAAACTGTCAGCCAAAAGTGTAAAAGCCA
This sequence comes from Naso vlamingii, assembly GCA_029822935.1. NCBI lineage: Eukaryota > Metazoa > Chordata > Actinopteri > Acanthuriformes > Acanthuridae > Naso > Naso vlamingii. The sequence continues at coordinate 13,406,601 of JAPQLA010000022.1, forward strand.
CAGTAAATGAGAATGATTAGAGATACATCCTGTTCCAAACATCTTTCATTGGCACACGTGTGGTTTCTCAGCTTATTCAAGACCTTTCTATGCTTTAAGAGGCGAGTGTCTTCGATCGCAGTAAATGACAGCGTGTACAATGTATGTTAATGCCTATTGAAAAAATCACGCCACTGCTAGAATAAAGGTGCCCATTTGTTTTTGAGTTGTTATTTGAAATACACTCACACTAGCTTCTTGTACACTGAGATATTTTTTAAGACTTTCACCGCCACCTGCCCACTAAAACATACAGTGATTTTTATTACTGGGACCCAATTAAAGACATTAAGGGTTTAAGATGGGTGTGATTGAAATTTTTCAAGAATCCCAGCTTTGGAAAAGACTTTCACTTGGAGGAATTAGTGAAATTACATGCAGCATAAAGGAGTCAGCTGTGGCCCATTATCTTTTATTCATGCTGCTGCTGCTTGTGAATTACCTGCTTGGCAGAGCTGCAGAAGTGCTTTGGCATCCTGTAGTCTCATGCAGTCACTCCTCCATCAGGGTCCCTCAGAGCCGAGCGGGGGCTCACCTGCATAAAAAATACATGGACACATTCCTTGCTTACGTAACGTTGACCACATATTTGTTTTTGCCGTGACTCTGAGAGCTTATTTTAAACAAGTAAACACAACGACATTCCATACTCGTAATTATTATGGGGTTATTCACCTCAGGCTGTTATATCACATATATCTGCGGTCTACCAATGTGTGTTTATGTTGACAGCATGGTGTAATTGGACTGTACATTGTGCATAATGTAGCACCAGTGATCCCTTGCAGTTTTCCCACTTAGCCCTTCTGGCTACTCTCAAGGAAGCTGCCTCACTGCACAAAAGGCGAGAACAAGCCGCTGTTGTCCCCGCTCACTCGGGCCAGCATCTTTGCAGATATGCACAAATCCCTCTGTGCCTGCTGGCAACGTGGTCAAAGTTCAGAAATGAAGAAGCAGAGCAGAAGTAACCAACCCAGTCCACATCACAGCATCACAACACAAACCCTGTATTCACTGGGCCAGGGAGCCGGTGGCCGAGGTGGTTGATAATCTCGATAAAAGCTGTGATTCGATCGTATTTGAGGAGCTGATCTGAGCTGTTTTCCTCCCTGCCTGCCTCTCTTCAGCTGTGCTGCTTCTTGTACATTACATGAAGGAGCTGATGCATTTGTATTGATGGAAAGAATCCACCCCCCCACCCCAATTCATCCACTAAAATGGGCCTCACATGAGGACACTTACACTGGACACTTATCTAAGTTTTTAAATTGTGTTAAACCAATGTTTGCCACACAAACAATCATGTGCTCATTTGTCCGGTTTGGGAGGCCAGAAAAACCCTCTTCCACTTTTCATTGGGATGCTCGTTTCCGTGTGAGAAACTAAATCAAAGGTCACATTCCTGCTCAGTGGTACCATCTGTAGATAAAGGCTGAGCTGTGCAGTGTGGGAGAACAGGCTCCACGTTTTCCACAGATGGATGCATGCCTGGGCCACAGTTTGATAACCCAGTGGAGGGCTGTGGACTTTGTCTCAATCTTGGCTCGCAGTCCAAAGCAGAGCAGTAGGCTCAGATTTAACTTCTGTGTGTGCGTGTGTGTGTAGGCGTGTGTGGTTGTATGTTTGCATGTGTTGAGTGTTGGTCAGTCTTACCCTTACCAACACTCCAGGCCACAGTTTGAACTGTTGTGTGAAATCTCTCTCATGCATTCGCCTGTGTGTGTCACAAAAACCCTTTGTCATTTTTGAACATTAAAGGTGAGATATAATTGACTTTTTTTTTTTTTTTGGCAAAAAAAAAAAAATTTATTATTTGCTCCAAATAATACAGTAAATGCCACAGCACTCTTGTTTTCCTGGTAAATAAAAAAACAGCATAATTACAGTAAATAATGTTATTTGCTGTTTCTGTGTATAAAGAGTAGGGTGCATAATAAATGTGTCATTTAATATTGTTGTGTTATTGTGAGCCGGGCAGAATATCCACGACTGAGTTTCATGGTGTTGTTCCTATTGTGGTCCATATTGAATTTTGTTTATACCACAAATGAAAATGCTGCCGTCGGTCATTAGATTAATCTAATAGTATTTACTCTTCCTCCCCTCTCCGCTAGTGGAGCTAATGAGATTTCGCTCATGCTCCACGATAACCTCACACCGTTCCCCTGCGCACACAGAGATCACTGTGTCTCCAGAAGAAACCTGGAAATCAGATAGTTCTCCTCTTCACAGGCTTCGTTTGCCATTTGTTTGTCCTCTCACTTTGAGCAATTCAGTGTAATTAAGGCAATGCTGTATATTAGGATTAACCACGTTTAAGGCGCACAGAACCAACATCAAGTCAACTTCATTACCCCTTAATTGTAATCTGATAAAATAAGGGTTGTAAATTAGGTTCAACCCAATGTTAGGATGCCATTTTTCTCAAATACCGCTGCCTTGTAATTGTAAATAACCGGACTGGCCCGTATGCAAAGCATTGACTTTTCCCTGCTCTTCTTTAAATGTCTTTTACCCCTGATGATTTGTGTGAGTAAACAACTGAAGAGCTTTCATAGGGAAATGCTGCTTATCTTCCTCATAACAAAGAGGGCTGGCCATTCTTAATGTGACCTGGGAAAAACACACAATTCTCTCTCTATTTGTGAAGGAACGCCCCCTCTCACAAGACCACGACAGTGAGAGGAAATGAGCATAAAATTGGTGGGCCAGTCCCATTAGATTTTATTTCATGATCTTTATCAGCTCTTGTTATAAAAGGGGCTCTGTTAATCATTCCATATGATATGTTAATTTTGACCATTACTGAATGTCAAGCCCTGTGTTTTCTATCTGAATCACATCTATCTCCTATTCTGTTTTCATTGGCA
>JAPQLA010000022.1:13412746-13429424 GCA_029822935.1 Naso vlamingii
GTCGTACTGGGCAGCTTCCAGGTGTGAATTTGTAACTGTGTGAATGTGATCCCCGAAAAAGAGAGTTCCCTCTCAGTAAAACTCCCCTGAATAAAATAAAAAGATAAAAACAAACAAACAAACAAACAAAAAACTAACTATTACGGACCTGTTGTATTCTGTGAGAGAAAGGCTTATATCCGCTAAATACAGGAATTCCTACCATTGTGACTTTGAGCTGTAGTTTAGATTTTTATAGATATGTGCACCACAACTACATGCAGACTTCAGGGGACGTGCGCGCCACAACCTTGTGCAGATCACAGACCTAAATATTGGTGCAAGCTTTGCCAAAAATGCACAGAAATAGGCTAAAAACATCTGCACGGGCAGTGGATGTATGAGACGCAGGGCTTTGTCGGTCTCTTTAGTTTAAATGTGGTTTCTAGTTTTTTTTTACTCTGCTGCTCTTGCGTGCTTCTGTTTTTATTTTCAGACACCTCTGTACGTTTATTGTGGAGAAACTGACGTTGTTGTAAATAGAAATATTAATGACATCACCTTCTTTGCAACAGAGCCTTTTTCTTGTAAAGATTAAGCTCACTACCTGAGGTTGCGGCCACCTCACTTTGTGTTGTTGTTCATGGGCAACATTTGAGTAAGACTGGTACCCAGTCCATTCATCTCTATGTTCAGATGTTGAGGTTTATGTGTGAAGTTTAGACATGTGAACCTGTCCAGTGAACACAGGAGGAGTTTACAAAAAAGTCAGATAAGCTGGTTACATTAAAACATTAATACACTGATAGATTTGTCTTTTTAGTGCTTTTTTTGTAACATGTTGCCGTAGTAACTGGCTAACTCCTTCCTTTTCAGTTTTTGTTAGTGTGTCAGGTCTTCACAGAAACATGCTAGTGCTCTCATCTCAAGAAACATAAAATAGCAAGTTAATTAAACATTTTGCATCTGGTGTAGATTACACTTGTGGCAAGTCATTATTCTAGTTGGAAATATCCATGATTTTCTTATTGTCTGCCTGGTCAAATTGCTCATTCTTTTTATGTAATTATCTACATCATTATCTATCATTTGCCGGTCTATTTTCAGTGTCTCAAAGGGAGAGCTGCAGTCTGAATGTAACAACAAAATCTGAATTCAGAGCAGATTTTTAAAAACATTTCTGTTAAGTATTAGATGAAAAAAATATTTGGATATTTGCTAAATTAGGACTTTGAAGAAGGTGAAACGTGGCAAATCAAACAAAGATGGTTTGTTCTCTTTTGTCGATGGTGTCTGAGTCATTACAGGGCTAAATTATGCTTTTTAAGACAAATTAAGCCCTTTCAAAATTTCATTAATTTAATATATAGTTTCAGCGATTTCTTTGTCAAGTCTTGATTGCGCTTAATATCCACCTCTGACTCTTCTCATCACCAAGCCGTCATCATATTACTCCTTTTTGGTATTTCACCATAGAGCTCACAGCGGCAGTGATGAGAAATCCCTTTTAAGCTAAATCAAATGTCATTGCTATTGACATAGACTTATTGAGTTGATGTTGATTTTTCAGGGCTTTTCAATATATGTGAAAATTTCTGCCAGCCCATTTTTAATATTACAGAAAAAAATACATGCACTCTTGGTCTTCTGTGATTTATTGGAGTGATATTGAAATGATGTTCTATATTTTCATTTTGACTGTCGGTCACATGCAGTCTTTAATATGATGATATTACCCTAAGTATGATTACTGTGGTAGAACTGTAACAAAATTAACTGATATGTACTGTACATTCCTGCCTTGTGGTTCTTTTTACGAATGTTTCCAGTAACTGTAAATACTAAACATGTCAGTCAATCATTTGTCTCTGGAGAGGTTGGTAAAATAACAGCATAGCCAGTCATTAATTTGTGTGTCTGAAATCCTTTTACCGCCTCTTCATTTGGGGCCCATAAACTCAACGACTTGTGAAGTGAACTACTTTCTTTTCCTGTGTGCAAAGGGTGTTTTTTTTAAATATATGAGAGGTGGCATTTAAATTTTGGGCCAAACGCTGGTTGTTCATCTGTTTCCAGACCATTGCAGTGGACAATTTAAAGATTAAAACCTCACAAATGTGAATACAGAGAGAAGAGTTGTCTTTGTTATGCACAGACATCACTCTACTGATGTTACTTTCAGTTATGGTGGCTTTAGTTGTGTAGTAACCAACTATGAATAGAGAGACACTGAAGTAACAAGATAAGACCTGCTTACCTGATACTTTCAGTTGTTTGTTGTTTGAGTGATTTCAGCAATACATATACAGCAATACACAACTTATTGGCAAAATTAATTTTCTTTTTATGTCATTTTTATGCATTCTGGATCTAATGTGATAGTCCTTTACAAGGGTCTTTGTAAAAGTTATAAACTCAGTTTTTTTTTTAAGGTCATTCAGGTCAGTACTCTCCTCTTGGCATAAATTTTTGCATCTTAACATCATATTTGGGGCCAAGTCATCATTTTCCAAGTCACCATTTTTTCTAAAGTCTTTGCTCTCAAGTCCCAAGCCAGTTTTTAAGTCCTAATCAAGTGCTGTCACGCTTTTTACTAAATGAAATTGCCTTAAAACAACACAGCCTCGACTCTGTTCTTTGTGCAACATACTGTTCTGTTGTGTGCCTGCATTTGTAATGTTTGACTCGCACATTTTGCACACTTAGTCTTTGTATGTGAAGAAAATCATCTTTGGTTTAATTTTATTCAGTTTGGAACTCAGTTATGTATGTTATGTAACGTTTGTTCTTTGTGGTTTTCTCATGAAATTTGGTTGGATGCTGTTTGGTTGGTTTGAACAGTGTGGATCAGGGGATCTAAGTGTCAACTTGCTGGAAATAAAAGTAAAAAATGATTTCAGGCAGTTTATTTTGGTGTTATCCAGCTGAAATTGTATAATAATCTTTCAGTATTTTGTAATTCAGGTGGTCTGCGAGAACACTAGACTTCTACTCCTCTCCTTGTCTCTGTATTCAGAGCATCATGGATTCATTTTGGCCAATCACAGAGAGCTTGTGTTCCTATTGGCTACTCTACACTGCGCTTCTTAGCCGCAGGTGACATTGCTATGAGCTGACTGGCAGTTGAGACAAATAACTTGTCTAAATGTTCTAAACTTGGCCCTGCAACCAGTTAGTCTTGTGAATCCTTGGTGTAAACTGGACTTAAAAAAGAGAGAGTGACAACTAACAAAATAAAGTGCGAGCAGGGAGGGGGAAAAAGGGAGGGAAGGGTGGAGCAAAGTTGCTTCCCAAGGAGTCTCATGCTACAGCTAGCTTAGTTTTCCAAATGCTTCCTCCCCCAGCTTTAATTTGTGGAGAACTTATTAAATGACATTTGTATATACTTAGGTTTGGGGGAAAAAAACGAGCTTTTCCAATTCAAAGGGCTGAAGTCTGAATGAAGTCACGAGTCATAGGCACTAAAGTCCAAGTTGCGTTGGAAGTCTAATTTGAAATGTCAAATAGAATCTAAAGTGATCAGAATCTGAGTCGAGTCCAAGTCCTGTGACTCCACACTGGTTTAAGTTCAAGTAATGTGACTCGAGTCCACACCTCTGCTTATAGTGTCATCTCTTACGGAGTAGTGTGGTGAGCAGGGTTGGGAAATTAGCATTACTTAGTAACGCATTACAGTAATTTTATTACTTTTCCTAGTAACTAGTAAAATAAGGGATTACAATTGCCGAAATAGTAATTATATTAAAGTTACTGATCCAAGTAATGTGCATTACTGTTACTGGGAGCTGGCTGAAAAGGTTGTGCATCACTTTTTTAGGAAGTCAGTTGGGTTGCAAAAGCAATATAGTAAAGTAATGAGTAACGTAACTAATTACTTTTAATACAAAATAATAAATATTGGAAGAAAATATTGATACCTGCTATCTATGAATCGATACAATATCATCATGCAAGAAATTGCGATATTACGATGTAGGGCCCGACCGATATTTTGGTTTACCGATATTATTGGCTGATATTGGCCTATTGCAGATATATCAGTATATATCTGTATTGGCATATTTGTTCTTCGATAAATGCCGATATTAAAACAGTTTTTTAAGGATGAAAAAAATACTTGGACTAGTGATTTAAAATGGTGTAATCACGTAATTTGCCCAGTAGAGGGCAGTCCCTTATTTAACTGGTAATAAGTGAAGTATTTACAGTTCAGTGCACTGTGTTTGTTAGATAACCTGCCTCCATTACATATCTTTGTCATATATCTCATTTGATAACTACATCACAAATATTTATTTCATATTTATTTATTACAAATATTATAAATAGAATATCGGCTAATATATGAGTTAGCAGAATTTTTTTACTATCTAATATTGTTATCGACATCAGTCCCAAAAATCCCATATCGGTCGGGCCCTGTTACGATGTATTGATTTTGTCACCCACCCCTACCCAACACTGGTGGTGAGAGCTGTCAGAAAAGTCTTCTCTTGCCACAGTGAGTGAGACAGTATTAGTGGTTCTGTTGCGAGCAACCTGATGGGTTTCAAAGTGCCCCTTTTTATAGGACAAGGACTCCTTTTCCTCTGGGCTTTTAGTGAAAAAGGGTCACCATTTCTCTTTTATAGTTTTCTCGGTGTAATGAAACGGTTGTGGTAATGTTCATGCGGGTACATCACATACTGCTCTGTAGTGTGTTTCCTCTCTGTCCTCTGAGTAATTGCCTTTGATTTTCTGTGAAGATGTAGTTTGATTATTGAATGAAACTTTCCATAGTATTCCTGCTGTTAATGTGGGATTTTGTTCTGTAAGGCTACAAAACCACTTTCCTTTAACTTGCTGAATGGCTTTACTCCATTATCAAGTAAGTACAGTACTGGTTTTAAACCCATCATGTATTACATCTCATTGTTTTATTGTGTCTCTGCTCTCCGCTGTGTGATGCTTGTTGCCAGGTTACTGCTAAGAGATTTTTGCTTTTAGCACATGTCCTACATCATTGACGTCAGAGGTTTTTTCCACCCTCTCAACTACATTGCATATGTCTCATTTCGAATCGAGGATCTCTTGGAGAGCAAAAATAAAAGGAGACACAACAACAAAAGACTATAAGTCAGGATGCCTTCTTCTAAACATTGATTTCCGCTGACAATAATGAGTTAATGACTCTCTTTGTCAAAATCTGGAACTCAGTAACAATGCAGTTTATTCACCAGACCTGAAAAAAGACTATCATTACTTTATAAGCTGAATTAAAACTTGTTCCGGTACAGATTTCTTCCCATGTTAGAAACGTTGCTATTTTCTTTTTGAGGATTTTTGTGGAATATCAAACATTAGTTTCTTGAAACAAGTGCTTAGTTAACAGTTGTGAAGTTTATTTGACAAACTAACAACACAGACATTTTAAAGGAGATGCTGCATTTGAACTGATGTGTGTGGACACATTATTTGCCTTGTACCCCCTGAGTGTAGAAATGAGGATATCTGACAAACATCTTGCTTTGCCGTTATTTAAACTAATAGAAAAAAAAAAAAAAGATCTGCTCCATACTTAACAAATAAATATTTGCATTTATTTTATATTGATCTTTACATAGATTTAATCTTATTTTCCGTGTTGCCCAAATATTTTGCTTTGTTTTGACTATGTAATGTACTTTGTAAATGTTGTGAGTGTTGCTTATCAATGTTGATATCTAAAATATGACATTGGTTCTTACATACATGAAATTTATTTTTCATAAAAGGTGAAAAGGTTTCATATTTCACACATCAGCTCCAAATGGTCCTCAAATGATGTTTTAGCATAACATTATTCCGCAAGAAAGTGCTTAGAACAACACAAGTGTTGTTGTGTGCAACAAAGGAGTAACTCATTGATATTAAATGATAAATGTGTTAAGTATGACTACAGTTTATAAAACATAAAAATGAAGGAACATTGTCAAGAGAATGTGAAAAAGTAACAGTTTTGACAAAGATGTCATTGTTTTATCCACTGGGGTTGGCATGCTAACCGGCTAGCCCTGGTTAATTTATCACAAAACTTACTTGATTTAAACTTGACAGTCACAAATGAAAAGAAGACTCACCAAAGCCATCTTGGTTTGTTTTTCCACACTTTATCTAAATAAACTTTCAATCACAGGGAGCTTGGAGGTCCAGACAGACAGCTAACAGGGCCACTAGCTGCGTTGGCATCTGGGCTAACAAGCTCACTGCGGTGTTGTGGTTTTTTTTTTTACACATATCATATCTACTTAAATAAAAGTAACGGTGACACGATATGTTACTTTTTTGCAGTAGCAATTTGTCAGTTGACATGTAACAATGCATTATGTGTATCTGCTCAACCACATACCTGTCATATCTGTGGTATGAGCCACATGAAATAGGTCAGACATCGAGCCGACCTAATTTGGTTTGATCTAGTTACAGAGCAACAGTGATACTAGTCATAGTAAAGATCATTAGGACCACAAGCCCTGAGTACGCCCTGTGTGTACTTCAATGACCTTGTGGGCTGAACGGCTGAAATGAGACCTTCCTTTCGTTCACAGCGGCTTCTGTGTGTTGGCTTGTGCAACAATCAGCTTGCCCTTGTGCCCCCCTCCTCCCACTGTGCGTGCTGTGCGGCCAACCCCTCCTGCCCAGGGGCGAGGACGGAGCAAAGCCTGCTGGGATGAAGCGGGGGGGGGGACTGGGGTTAGCTGGCACCGTGCCACCTTCCCCTGCCTGACTGGGGGCAAAGAGGGAGGCTGCTGTGTCTCAGATTGATGAGGACAGGTCTGTGGTCTGGGTATAGAGTGTTGCAGAACAGACGTCCTGCTGGCACATCCTGCCCTCTCTGCCGCACGCCCCCCAGCCCTCCGTACTCGCCTTATCGGAACTCCTAATTGTCCTTATGAATATTTTAGAGGCGAGCAGGAATGGGAGTTCAGGGTTGGGGGTATGGTTTCAAGGGCCCTGACAGCTAATGATCCATTCAGTGACCAGAGAGAGGGAGAGAGAGTGAGCGGGAGACAGAAAGAAAGGGAGTAAAAACGGTTCAGTAATCTGTACTTTAATGTTTTTCTCTGCATTGTAAATTTCCTCTGATCAGTTTTTTAATGTGTGCCACCTTTTCCTTCATGTGGTGTAAGGACAGGGTGTGTGTTCTCATTCTTTTTAATCTGTAGATAATGATGACATTGGTTTGCCTTTATCCTCAATTTGTAGTTTAATTCCCTCTTGTCTAAACTGAAAATATGCAGTCCGCTGATTGAGACTGTTCTGTCTCACTGTGGAAGCTAATAGCTTTGTCACATCAGTCATTCACCGCAGTCTCAGAGCAGAAAGCTCTGAAGGGACTGCTCACTGCACAGCAATTGCCTCTTATTCTGTAAAATGGATGGGCTATATTTAATTGGCAATCTAACCGGTCAAATGCAGGTAATCATTTGCAGTATAGAAAAGATTAGCTTGTTCTTAAATCTATCCATCTCCGTTTTAGATTTAGTGAGCATGACTCACTTTGGATTATTAGGTTGCTAGTTTGTCTTTGGACTCCCTGTTCATTGTAGTCTGACAATTGCTGTGATGTCAGGTGGGACTGAATCTCATTATGTGTATTGTTTTACAAACGGTTACAAGACAACAATCAAAATAAAATGCAGACGATGGAGCTCGCCCCCTCCTGCGTCTCTTCCTGTCCGCTGAGTAACTAGACAATGGAGTGGGCCAAAGGAAGGACATGAATCCAGCCTCATATCCTGATATCAGTCCCCTCTGTGATGTGTAATGGTCATGAGATTAAACAAGATATGTCTGGGAATTACAGAGGTCTCCTTATCTAAAAGCCCCTCGTTCCCAACTCACAAGATGTGGTGGGAAATGGGAGAAAGAAGAAGACTGTCTAAATTACACCAACCTAGTGCTGGGCCTTGGCATACAGTGCCTAAAGACCAACCAAAAGAGGCTTTTATTCCCCTCAAGTGAAGACTACAGCACCACAGGGGAAAAAGAGAACATGATGGTAGTGAAAGTCTTTTAAAATGTTATATAAGAGCAGAAATATTCCTCGGCAGATAAAAGCCTTCCTATCAGCCGCCTCCCCATGCTGATTTCCTAGTGCGTTCACACTCAAAGAGGCCCTTTGATAAGCACATTAGATGGAACAGCCTGGACACAATGGTGATGTCATGAGGATTAGCACGCTACCTTGCTTAGTGTAGCGGCGGGCACAAGGGCTAATTCACAGTACTGCAGGGCGAGAGGCTGGGAGACCCAGCTGAAATGAGGTAAAGGGAGGCCACTGCAGGACGACTGGATAAAATGAGCTTCTGTGTAGTTTAGGGCAGGTTGGAATAAACACATGCATCAAAGACATTCATCTTGTGCACCAGTTTTGGAGCATTTTATGTAATTTCCCGCTGCATAGCCATTGCCCTGCAAACTGTCTTGCTGTTGAGGGGCTTATAATCAGAGCCGTGGTGCACAAGTCATAGGTCAGGTGGTGCTCGGGTAATAGTGAAAGCTACTGCAAGTGAAAGCTAGTGTGATTCAGGCACAATGGAGGAGACTACAGAAACAGGCTCTTCATGCCTTCCTTTGAGCCATCTCCCCCACAAATGTGAAGTTCAGCTTTTATACTGAACCGCTGTCCTTCTCCTTTCACCCTGCCTTCTATTCACCCACAGTACTGCGCAGTACATGAATAAGTTACATGCAGAAAGCTCTCTTGACACAAGAGAGGGAGAACATCAGAGTAAAAATTGTTTTCCAAGACTCACAGCAGCAGTGAGAGTAAATTGCATGGACCCATTTCACCGAAAGTACTTCTTAAGAAACAGGTGAGGTAGGTGGCTTATGCAATGGTTAGAGTTTTATTTTTAATCTGCGCAATAGTGTTTGCTTTGATTTTGCAATAAAACGTGAATGTAATGCTTAAAAGTACATAAAAGATCCAAAATTGAGCACAATAAAAGGATAAAAAGAGCAAATCGTAATGGCACTTGTTGGGCAGAATTACATTAACAAAATAATTTACATCGATTTACACTCAAAGTGGTATGCAAGGTTGCCTTTTACCACTAACAGCCTTCTGTACTGAACATATACTGCAAATCTGGAGAGGCAATTACTGTGCTGAATGTTCCCCATGGTTACGGCATGGCTGATTGTCAGGGCTCAGGTGGAGACGGACGGATGGATGTTTTCCTCAGCATAAGGAAGCCTCAAGGCCTCCTGCAATGGAAAACGTTTGTGAAGAGAAGTTGAAGTATCACACAAGCAAACTGCCAGACGCACAGACATGCGTGCACAGACAATGGCGCCCGGTCGGTTTGACGTCAGCCACTCAGAGTTTCTCATTTTTATTTGAGGAGCCAAATTTCTATCAATACAGGTTTGGACTGCTTTGAGAAAATAGCAGCTGGCCTTGTTCCCACTCATCTTTGTGAGCCTCTCAGGGCCTGGTGAATAGATTACACAAGTTCCCTTGTCTATACTCTCTGCAGCCCCCTCCCACAACAAACAGCCCCAATCTTTCATGAGAAACGCTACTGAAAAAGCACCTCAGCCGCATTCACGTCCAGCCAACTTTATTTTCCAGAGTAAGAACCCCACAGCTTGATTCAACATTTGAGAGGGATTCTGAAACTGCTTTTGTCAAACTACTCGGAACGCACAAAGAGGTTTTCTTATTGCATCCTGATTGTTCAGGAAGTTTCCCCTTTCTAGGTCAGAACACTGTAGTGTCTGGAGCAGTCTGCAGCGTTGACATGTAGGAGCAAAGTTGATCTGGGGTCGGGTGGCCTTCAGGGCTCCGTGTGGTCCCTTCTACGGCCATGTCTCTGTGCGGCTGCCTCTGATTGTCCAGCGCGGGGAGCCAGGCTTTGACAGGTGTTTGGAAGAGCGACACCTGTTTGGCCATGTGCTGATTTAGTGATCCATTTACTGGGAGCTGTGGGCAGCGTCTGTGGGACACCTGAAACAAGCCAAGTCATTTAAGAAAGAATTTCAGCCACGCTCTCCCAGGCCTTCCTATGCATTAGGTTGCCACAGGAATGATTAACTCCTCCATACACAGCAACTTCAGTGCATCTTTTTGCATATAATATGCATTCTAGTGAATGATTCATGTCATGTATCATGGAGAAGGTCTGAGTGCTGCTTTTCCATGCTGCTATCTGATTGCCGCTCACCCGCTGTGCTGCTGCAGCCCCTCCCTAAATGGCTCGGGCCAGTGGGTGCGGTGTACTGACGGCTGGCCAGGCTTGTTGTGAAAGTAGAGCAGCCCTGCCCATCTCACACAGCCGTGCCCGACCAGTCCGACCAAGATATTCCCCATAATGAGCAGGTTGGAGCTCAAATTTGCAGGTTGGATCAGATCTTTGGCTCGCTGGTGGAGAAAGTGCATAGTTTAACCCCAGTAAACACAGGCCTTTCAGGACCCTAACTAGAGAGGGTTCGTTCAGTAAACAGGAAATGAACCAGCAAGGCGTTTTCTTAGAATGAGAAGAATGCCACTGCTCTATACCACACCAAACAGTAATGCATCTGTGGTACACTGCTAGTCATTCATTATCCCAAAGGACTTCTCTCTCTCTCTCTCTCGTTCTCTCTCACTCTCTCGGGGCATTGTGGACACTTATGTTTTAAGCGATGAGGCTGCTTCTTGAACTTCCTCATTTCTTCCTCAGCTGTGCACAGCATCACAAGTCTGCGTGTGCAGTGTAGCTTAGCATGTCCTTTTTCCCCAATAATGCAAGTCCCTCAAATATGGCATGCATGTGAGTGCATGGAGATGGAAGGAGCGGCGTGAGCTATAGCATCGTCTCGTTTTAATGTGTGATGATATTATGTAGGAGTCTCGTGAAGCCATGGCACAGGTTTTAGGAAATGTAACTTACACTGAGGTTGTGGTGAGCAGCGCTGGGTTAGCCGCATTGTCTGCACAGACCTAAAAGTACTGTCACATTGCTGTCAGAGGATGTAGCAGCTGTTGAAACACACACCCCCCCCCCAACTACCACCACCACCACCACACACACACAAAGTCACACACTCTCACACCAAACTCTACACACAGACATTGCACATATGCACCACACTGACTCCTACTCATATAGTTTCTGTTTCTCTCGCTCACATGTACACATTTTCCACTTTGTTGGGTGATGAACACCAGGAACAGAGAGGAAGGTCTCATTAGTGTGTGTAGGGTCCTCTCCTCTGCCGCACACTCTGACCCCTGCATCCACAGGAGTCAGCGACCTTCCTGTAGACAAGAGGCCTCCGAGGTAGTGCCGCAGACAGGCGCGGGCGCTGCTGTGGACCTGCAGTAGCCTGATAGAGGAACCTCGAGAGCCGGTCATAAATCATGTTTTGATGTACACTGCCTTGGTATCACAAGCTGCCACATGCTGTCAGCAAGTCATGTTAACACTGCTATTCAGAGCTGTAATGAGGAGCAGAGAACAGACTGTATGAAAGTGAGCAGAGGAGCATGGCGTTGCATCTATTTGTTCAGATGTGTGTTTTTTTCCGCTGAAGTTAGAATGGGCTCTTTATAACACCACAACACGCTGTCCTATGTATTTAACAGCTCTTTGCTTTTACAATAATTGCTCAATTTCATGCCCAAATAAGCATCTTTGACCACATTTGATAATCCATTTTATTCTCTGCATGCATTAACTTTGATAAGATCCCACAAGTGACAGCCATACTGGATTACAGGCCGGGGCAGTCTTAAAATGCTCTACTATGGGATCTTCTTATGCAGGGGCTTCTTCCAGCTGGGTGGCTTATGATAACTGAAATATAATAAAAAATGCAAACACACTCACTCGCAGCGAGAGAAGGAAGAACAGGGTGGGATGGAGGCGGGGCAGGGGGGGTCGAGAAGGAGAGAGAAAGAGAGGAAAAGGGAGGAGGGCAATATTTTGTTTCTCTGAACACTTCTGAAGGGTGAAAGGATATAGAGTGACATTTCAGTTTCCCCTAGCTACAGAGCCCTGTATTGAACCACAGTTTAGCTTAGCGACGGCATAGCAGCCTCTCATGTTGTATTGTAACAAAAGGAACAATAAAAGGACTACAACATTAAGTAAATATTGATTTTTGTGCATGCTTTTTTTGTGTTTTTTAACAGGAATATGTATATGAGGTGACAAGCAGCAAAAACACAGAGCCACATCTTGTTTCTTTTCAACTGTGCAATTTCATTTCAGAAATTGAGAAACAAAGGCCATAATGACTGTGCTAGTCCTGATCCTGATGACTGTTTTGGGCACAGCCCCCTCATGGACGACCATTTCGGCAAACTAAACGAAGAGAGTGATTTAATGTACAAGCGCTGTGGTGTAAGTACTTCCTTTGTCCCCTGCTGTTTTGTGTTGATCCCTGTCTTTATGTTGATGTTCACTACAGGCGCTAAACAAGAAAGAACACAGAGGTTGTGATAGCCCGGACCCAGATGCCTCATATGTCCTCACTCCTCACACAGAAGAAAAGTATAAAAAAATTAATGAGGAGTTTGATAATATGATGAGAAATCATAAAATCGTAAGTACTGTAAATGCAACATCTTTGCTTGGCTTTGTGGCACAAAGGATTTTCCTTCCTTTTTTTTTTTTTCTTTTAACTTTTACCTCTTTTTGTCCCCCCCCCCACCTCCCCCAGAAACCTCTGTCAGCTTCTTTCAGAACTACTCTAGCTTAAGATTGATGCCCCCTTTACTGGGCGGCGTGCATTTGTTTCTTATGTTGATTCGTTGGGCAACGGATATTTTGGCACACCCTGATAAGATCACATTTCATGTGAATGGGTGAAATGTTGTACGCTTCTGCTGGAAAGATTACACCCCAGTATCATGGCCGTGTTATCATAAATTAAACAGCAGTTGCTATTTAAACACATCAGGAATGTACAATCGTGGGTGTTTATCATAAAGAGCTGCAGGTTCTGTGATTTAACGTGCAGTTATATCCTTCTTAAACCTGATTTTTATCTCATAACATAAAAAAAGAAAGACTTTCACAGATCCTCTTAAATGGAGTATTTACAAATTCTCCTCTTAGATATTTCTATTACATCTTTCTCAATGTCGTTTAGCGTAAAATATCTCATACTCCAAAACCAGTTAAGTTCCCAAAGTAAACTAACACTCCTCTATCATTTAGCATATTCTCTCCCTCTCCGTCATCAAGTTCCACACTGGCTCACCCTCTAAAACACCACAAATCTTTTGTGATCTTATCATGTGTGGCAATATTAGAACTATGCAAGAACATAGTGCTTACTAAGCAGTCGTTTTCTCTATGTTCCTCACATGAAGAGCATTACTTTGCCATTAACAAACTAATGATAACACCCGACTGGCTCACTGGATAATGCTATGATGAAACGTTCTCACTGCCACCTGTCATTCTCACTTACGCTTTGTACAGTCAGCACTTTGTAGGTAAATGCAAGTGAGTCACGATTCTTGTAGCTGTGAATCCCCGCAGCCCCTCTCTGCTGCGCTGAGAAACAGATTGAACAGAGATGTTCCAAAAGGCATCAAAATATGTCTGTGGTGCTGACTGCTGCAATGCCAAAGTGATCACCTGAATGCATGTTTTTGGATTTTTGTGTTCTCTCTGTGTTGCAGTAGCACTGGAGATTTGTGTGCATTCTGTACTGTATATGTGTTACATGCTAGTTTGTGAGAATTCTGTTACGTCACTCATTAGCCCTCACACATTGGGCAGAAATAATTCTTAAAATGTTTTGTGATAAAGCAGCTGCTGAGTTTAAAATGCAAAGTATGTCTTATTTTTGCAGTCCTCTGATGTATCCTGCCTGATCATTTTGTGAAATTATAAGGTTATTAAAGCAAACCCTTAAGGGTCGCTCTGTGCTAATGATGCCATGACAACCACTGAGCCATCAGACCGTTGAAATGGGGTGTGTTTGTGTGTAAATATCTGTGTGTGTGTGTTTGTCTCCCTTTGTAGCCCACAGCATTGCCTCAGCAGAACTTCTCCATGCATGTGGCAGTGCCTGTATCCAACCCGAACGCCATGTACCAGCCAGGAGGGACTCTGGGTAGCCAGGCCCTGGCAGCAGCCGCAGCCTCCCTCAGTGACAGCGGGATGCTGTCCCCTCCACAGACCTCTCTGCATAGGAATGTGGGCTCAAGTGGAGGCCCCCAGAGGCCCACCAGTGCAGGCAGTGCAGGTTAGTGGACCCCAACCTTAGTTAGTGTGCTGAGCGTGACCCAAAACACTCAGAGTAGGTGTTCATCAAATTCTTATAGTCTAGAAATTGATTACAGAATATTTTTAAATTCTTAAAGTGTGCTGTAAATATTTTGTTTGTAAAATAAAAGCTGAGCTTAGCTTGAAAACTCAGAAGAAGGGAAAAACAGCTGGTACAACGACAGCCTGGGTCTCTCCATTGCAAAAAAAACCGCGACTAATAACAGATTTAAAGCTCATTATTTTATTATGCTTTATCAAATATATTTATCTGTAAGTTCTGGGAAAGGTGTATGCAGCAAAACTTGAAAACGGTTAACCCCACACATTAACCAACAACGCTTTAGAGGTGTTACAAGGCATGTTTTTGAATTTTCACTGGGGCTAAGCTAGCTGTTTCCCTTAGCTTTCACTCTTTATGCTAAGCTAGGCTAAAGTGTCAAAGTATTCCTTTAAAATAAATTCGGGGTCTTTTTTTGTTTTTTTTTACGAGCCTCTAATATGTGAGTTTAACTTTTTTTTTGAAGATGACAATGGATGCAAGGGGCCAAAAGTCTAAAAGTCATGTCATACTAACACCCTTCAGCTTGGTGTTTTTTTCTCACCCTCCGAAATGCTCATTATCACACCTTTTACTGTATCAGCATTGTGGAAAAATGATGTCAGTCTATGCTAGTACTTGTGCGACTGATGTGACTCAGTTAAGGTGGCCTTTGCAAAGTTCAGCTTCCCTGCATACACCAGAAGTATATGCAAGGTGTGAAATGCCTCAGACTTAACCACTATCAGAATTGGTTGACACCTATCCATGTGCAGGGGGTTTACTTAATGGTTGTTTATCACAATAATCTCCTTTGTGATTATTCATGGAAAGGTATTGTTTTTTTTTCTGATTCATATTGGATCAACATATTTCAAAAGCTGAGGAAAAAAACCAAACCAACGTGCAGGCCCATGTGGCATACTAGCATTGCACGCTTTGATTTCAGTGTATCTCTTGAAACCGTCTGCTTGGCAGAGTGTTCACACGACTAGAGGTTCCAGTAAATACCTGATTTTCAAGATAATGAATAATTGCATGCTGGAGGTGCGTCCTCATAGTGGAATGCAACACTTACCATCTCCAACTTTACAAACATAACAGACACCATGCTGAGCACAGCTTGATGTTCCTGTCTTTAATCATATATTGAAAATTTCCCCACCATGAGGACACTGGCCGGTGCACACGCCTCCCTTTTGCGCGCTGTCGAAGATAGATCTACATGACATTTTCATGTCTGGTCTGGCATCTCCATCACATGCTCTGCTAGCTTGCAGAAGGATGCAGATGGTTAATCGTATCACTCTGTGCATCTCATTAGGTGGCATGCTGGATACCACAGACCTTTCAGTGCCAAGTGGTGTGGGCTCCAGCCCAGCGGGTAAGTCCTCCCGGAGAGATTCATTAGCTCTCTGTAGCTCTGCCCAATAGGCCTCCTGCTTAGCACACGGGCTGGATAGTGGCGTGTCCATCTGTGATTGGTTCAAGACAGTTGTCACTATCACTGACTGACTGTGCCTTTCCCATGCATATATTCACTGCATGCAAAAAGCAATACACATCTTGCTCCTCCTAGCAGAGGAAATGTTTGATATGCTTGTTAAATGCATGTTTGAGAAATGGGAAACGGCTCAGCAGCATTCGCACAGCGTGCTGTTTGTGCTCCAAACCGACCTGGGTGACCAGGCAAGGCAATTAGCTGTCCGACTGCCTTTTCAGGTAAATAAACGCAGCATTTCCTTTAAACTCGTCACCTCCGTGTAGCCCTCCCTCCTCCTGCTTCCTTCCCTCTATTGACAGGTGCATCTGTTCTCCCCCCGACACTCTGGCGGCCCTTATAAGGCTGGAGAGGGTCTGTAAGATGCCTAGACCAGCATAACCCTGTAGGTATTCGGGCCATGACATCCAACTAAGTCCTCAGTACACAATGACCGGACAGCCTGTCATGGCTGCAATGTGCTGTGTGAGAGGCGGTGGCAGGTGGAGTTTAACTCTTTCCTCGTTGCTCCGTATAGTATTTCTGACAAAATGCAAAATGGTTTGCTAGTGGATGTTTAAAGTTTGCAGCAGATCATAGGATTTATTCCATCATGGGATATTTGGTAAGGTATTGATTAGAACATATGAAGACCACCTCAGATTGGTTTACAGTCAACATTTTAAAAAGAGCATTTCGGGAGTGTTAAGTTTGGGGTGTGGCACCGGGGTCAGGGTAGAGTGAGGACCCTCTGCCAGGGGGCGTCAGCGTTTTGGCAAAGTGTTAGCATGCTGCAGCTGTTGTTTGTACCAAGTGTGTAGAACAGCAGAGGCAACAGGGAGGAGAAACCTCTCCAGGCCTGCTGTCAGATGACCATTCCTGACATAGCTCTGATTTTTCACAAGCAGCAGCTATGACCGCAGCAGAAGCCTTTCAAAGCGGCCAGAT
>JAPQLA010000022.1:13432085-13442573 GCA_029822935.1 Naso vlamingii
TTTACTTTGTCTTGTTTTTCTCAACACCAGCTTTAAGTTTTGGGCTGAATCTGTGCCCAAGTAAAATATCACAGCTCGCTGATTGTAATCAGAAAGCTCTCAACCTGCCGTATCACCACCGTACAAGCCATTCCTTCACATGAAAATCCTGTTTGCACTCACATCTCATTCCCTCTCAATGACATCTTCGCTGTTTTTTAATCAGGTTTGCTATTTTTAGGGCTTTGGACATTTACTCTACTAATTCTGTAAACACAGTTTTCTTGCTGCAGCCAAGGCTTGTATGATCAAAGCCAGAGCTGATGGCCATGGCTGCTTGTATATACTGTTGATTCAGCTGTGTGATACTATTGTCGGCATCATAACTGTTTATTTGACCGTGAATTGTTGCTGTCCTTATCTGTAGTCAGTGGGGCTATTGTTCCATTATGTTCCTACGCAAGAGCGTACTTGTTGTGCACACACTTTGTGTTTTACTAGGATACGTTGAACACAATGGAGAAGTCAGCAACTTGTTGAAGTGTTACTGATCCGTTGATGCAGCGCAAGATATGATTCATTTGGTCTTCCCGTTGTTTTCAGGATTTCAGCATGTATACATTGCAAAGATATGTTTTTTCTTGGACTCAGATAGAGGCAGTTCAATGTAAAATTGGAGTGCACTTGAAATTTCGCTTTTGTTTGGTCATTTTTTTCAGCGCAATTCACTGTTCCATTTTTATTAGAGGGGATTTGTGTGTAATCTCACTGCAGACCTTGTTCAGATGAGTCACACAGTATCTACAGTTGGAAAAAGGGAGGGGGGGGGTTACTGTAGGACGACACGACCAGAAAGAATGAATCTTTTCTGAAAGCTGTATTTTTTAAAATGTAGCTGCTATCAGAATAGTAAGTAAAGGCAGTTTGAAGTACAACAGTTAGTAAGGGATCATTTTTGACACTGTAGTTTTGCTTCAGAATGATTTATGTTATTGATTTATTATAATTCTGATACTTTATGATCTAAAAAGGCACTTTTCTTGATAATGGTGTTTCAGAGATAAACTGAATTTATTAGGGTATTTAACATATTATTGTATATTAGACAGAAAGGTACAGAACATGAAAACTGAATATGATTATCTACGCAGACTTTCAAGGATTAAATATTGATACTCTAACACTTACATGCGAAACTATGAAAAGTATTCATCTGATTCAATTTAAGAATCCATAAAGTAAATAAAGATAAAATAAAACAAGGCCATACTCACTGATAATGATTATCTTTTGAGTGGGACAGTTTGCCAGCGTACATAGAATATATTCAACATACATAAAATATGGTTAAATAATTTGACGGGGGCTCATTCTCACTCTTCATGAAAAGGAAGTGACTAATGCCCATGCATGTCAAGGTGTGAACGTTCAAAGAAGTGTCTAGCGCTTTGCTATTGTTTGTGGGCACAGTGCAAAAACAAGATGTAGAGATCTTTTATTGTTTTTTTTTATCCAGCTGTA
Organism: Naso vlamingii; assembly: GCA_029822935.1. Taxonomy (NCBI): domain Eukaryota; kingdom Metazoa; phylum Chordata; class Actinopteri; order Acanthuriformes; family Acanthuridae; genus Naso; species Naso vlamingii. The sequence continues at coordinate 13,433,586 of JAPQLA010000022.1, forward strand.
ATGGTTTCAGCTATTTCTTTTAAGCAGTCACAGTACATTTGTCAGTGAACTGCTCCTCATCCCAAGATGCAAAGAATTGACTTTGATCTAATCATTCACAATAAAAATAAAAGGCTCATCAATTTTGAAATGGACATTTTATTTTTGGAAATGCGCAGGATAATTATCCAAGTCTATTAAAACTTCCCAGAGGGTTGGAAACACTTAACGCTGCGTGCGGCGGCGGGAAAACAACGCTGTGCGAGAGGTTTGCTTGATGACTGGGAGTGTTGTCAGTCACAGTCCGTTGTTTGATGATGTGTCTCTGTCGCTGTGTACCTCTGCAGGGAACGGCTTTGTTAACCCCAGGGGCTCTCCGGGCGTCCTCAGCACACCCAGCGGCAATGGCCTGGGTAAAGTCATGCCCACCAAGTCTCCACCACCCCCTGGAGGGAGCATGGGAATGGGAAGCCGCAAGCCAGACCTAAGGGTTGTTATCCCTCCATCGAGCAAAGGGATGATGCCCCCACTGGTGAGTATGGAGCACACCACTGAACACAAGCATCACCAGCTCAAAAACCTTTAAGTATCTCTGCTGCAGGGCAGACCAGAGCTCCGTTCAGTGTCTTAATCCAGACAATCACGGCAGAATGTGCCGTCTGCCACCAACACTTTTTGATGTTATCACATCTAGTGAGATTGTCACCTCACCGAGAACTGTCTGCCAGACAGGACTCGCTCACAGTGGGCAGACCACATCTGAGCAGCATTCCTCTTGTGCTCAGATCACCTCCATTTAAATGTCAGGCCAAAAATCTGCAGCCTCTGTGTCGTAACTCTCACTCGGTTCTTCCCATTTTAAATTAGAGACAGTTCATAATTATAATAATGAAGGTGCAGAGTGCTCTGACCACAATGAACACCTGAGGCTAAACTTCACTTTCCTGCTCATAAATCAACATACAAAAGAAAAGAACTATAAGTGATGGATTTTCAGACACCGGCCAGCCGATATACTATTTTCAACTTTGCGTGTCGCTGGTGTTGTCAGCAACAGGAGCCACTCCAGGAAAATGATTGTGTTTGGTAAATAGACCTCGGGTTACTGTGGGTGCTCCTCCTTTTTGCTGAGCTGCAGCCAGCCTGGAGCGCAGTGTTTAAACAACTGTGTGTTACCATGTCGGCATCAGTGGAGCAGGACGAGTTGTGTTTTAAGAGGCCCGAAACAGGTTCGACAGTGGCTGGAGGAAGGTTCCTTTCTGTCTGAGCGAACGGAGTGTTTTAGAAGGAGACTGTGGAGGGTGCTGGCGGCTGAGGCAGGTCTGCAGACAGCCTGTCATTAGGCCATAATGGTATTAAATTAATCACATCTCAGTGTGACAGAGTGTAGATGAAGACTTAATCAGGGGCCCAGGGTGTGAGCCAGATAATATCTTGTCGCCCTTGTCGTGTCTTCCTGCCGCTATTGATTGAGTGTGGGTATTAAGACGGCCCTGGTCTGGTCACAGTATGTCCCACAGCACAGAGAAGATGGAAGATGGACTTCTGGTTCCTCTGTGAGCACAGGAAGGATTTAAAATACACAGCATTATTTTGTCAGTTTTGGCACTGATACTTCATATGTCATTTCTGATAAATTTTAGGTGACTGCAGTTTCACAACCAGAATCAGATGAGTGTTGGTCAACATCCAGAAGGATTCTGCTGCATTACTGGAGTCTCTGTTCTGAACTCCACTGTCTCTTGTCCAGGATTTAATTGCCTCTCCATAAAAACAACTTACAGCCCAACGATATAGCGTCAGGAATTCACAATGACACACAGTGTGAAGATGTGCACACAAGGGCTGTCACTTTTTCGAAAAAATTAAGTTCAAACAAAATTAAGATGACTCATAATTTGATCGCATATTTCCACTGCTCGCTTTTGTCTTCCATTTTTATAGCAAAGCAATATATTAACACTAGCTTAGTTTACTGATAGGTCAATAGGGTACGCATTAGGGCCCAACAATACATCAATTTGCCGATATTATCAGCCGATATTAGCCTGTTGAAGATATATCGGTCTCAGCACGTATTCTCTCTGATATATGCAGATATTAAAACTTTTTGAAGGCTGATAAAATGCTTGGACTAGTGATTTAAAATGGTGTAATCATGTAATTGTCCAGCAGAGGGCAGTGCATTATTTAATTGGAAATAAATGAGTGTTTTCTGTTCAGTACACTGATGTTTGGGATAAATTTTGTTAGATACCCTGCCTTCATAACATATCTTTGGCACACTTATTTGATATCCACATTCAAAATATGTTATAGAGAATATCGGCTCATATATTAGATATCGGAATTTTCTTAATCCCTTACATCAGTAGTGACATTGCCCTCAAAAATCCAATATCAGTCGGGCCCTAGTGCGCATTAGGTCAAACTGATAGAAAAGTTTTAGAGCGCCCTCTGCTTTACCTCAAAGGAAACTGCCTCAAATGGTGCGAGCCTCAGCTTACATTTCGAGCAGGTCAATACAAGTCACATAGAACGTTTCACCCCATGTTCTAACAAATATCCAAATTTTGAATAAAAAGTGACAAGTTCGCACTTAACAAGAGCCTGCTCAAAGTTCAGTTCACACTGATGAAATTGAAATAGTTTGAATATACAATTTATAATTTTGAACTAAGTTCACAGTCCCAAAAGTATGCAACTTTACAATCACATTTTTAATGAGCTGCTCTGAGATCCTGTTTTTCAGTAGAGCCTCCTCCTACTAAATCACCCCTAGTGGCCAGTCATTGCCACAGCATACTATACAAATTACTCAAAATCCAAGAAAACAGTGTGAGTAATGTGTTTTACCGCTTAGACAGTGTGTTGATAGTGTCTTTTTATGCACAAAGTGAAAAAAGGTTTCTCCCGTGAGTTAACAACACTCACTCTCACGTTCAGCAGCTACAGACGGGTGCGTTCAGTTTACTGTTCACCAGACACATGAGCGCATTCAGTGAACAGTGCTGTTTTGCACAACACGGGTGGTCACAACCTTGAATGCTAAATAAAGAAAAGCTCAACAGGTGTAGACTAAAAACAGCTGTAGACAAAAAATGCGTGACTGGTCATCGAATGCAGAAGTCAGCCCCGTCTTGACTCCTTTGGGTCCTTTTTACTGTAAAATCTAGATAGCTGGCACCGGTTTCCAGGGCGATTCACAGCCGCTCTGCTTCTTAACTCTGTAACTCTGCCTCTTTTCTTCTCTTCTGTTGAGGGCAGTCGGAGGAGGAGGAAATGGATTTGGTGAGTTGTGACAAATGCCTGGGCAAATGGCTGAAATGTGAAGATGCTTCCGGTAATCACACATGCTAGACTGAAGGCAGCGCTCAAACCGGAGATTGGCTCTCAGAATTGCCAGCAATATTAAATAATGAAAAGAGAAAAAAAAAAAAAAATGTTGTCACTGCATGTTTTCGGGTTTGGCCTGTGAAAATTGCCTCAGCCTGTTAAATTGGCTCCTCCACTTCCAACACGTCAATGTTAGTCATATACCACCAGGAGTGTGAAAGAGAGAGACAGAGAGAAAGAGAGTAAAATCTAAGCACAAATTAATGTTTTTTCATGAAAGACATCGTATTGGAGTCGCAGTGTGAAAAGTTTTAGCCTGACAGAAGTGTTTAGTGGGTAAGAAATATGAATAATTGATATTTTTTCTAACCAAGAGAAGATGACATCATTCTCAGTGATATCATTCTGTGAGATACTTGGGGTTTGGTGAAGTCATCTGGCTGCAGAGTGTTGGAACAATACAAGGAAGCCATCAACAAGACCATGATGCAATGCTGCTTGAGACGTAACCGCCGGCAGCTGTTTGTTACATTATAATCCGATGATTTGTATTAGTATTGTTTTGAAATATGTCTGCATTTGATTAGTGTAGTCGGAGTGTGTGTGTGTGTTTGGAGCTCACAGCGTCGTTTGCTGCATGACCACACCGCGCTGCGCAGGTGTCTCTGTGTGGACTGCATGCCACGCGCTGCACTAAAAAACCACTGGAGCTTTACTTTACTGTACGTCACTGTGGAACTGAAATGTGTCATCGATAAAATCCTTTTGCATCCTCTGAGTAAAGGTTGTTTATTTGATTATATGATTAATCACCACACTCACTTTGGTTTGTCGCCCTGTGAATGTGCCGGCACTGGATGCTGTTGAAGGGAGGCGTTCCTCACCCGCACTCTCCCCATAACATGCCTCTCTCATGTCTAACAAAGTAAAAGTCATTGAGTGGATCGCAGTAAATCTGATTATAATTTGTTGTGCCTGTAGCTGCATGTCCTGCGATTCCTGCGCTGACTGCATCTGTCAGTTTTCCACTTAAAACCAGAAAGAACTTAATTATTTATCGTGATTACTGCAACCCACATTACTATTTTAAACTCATAGCGGCGATTTTTAATGTGGGATAAAATTTGCAGAATAGATGGTTGTAAACAATACATATTTTGACTGAAGCATAACAGGATAAATATGATAAAATCCATCAAAACAACAACAGCACATATAATTATTGCTTCCTGTGTTTTTAATCCCCATTTTTTGACATGTCCTTTAGACATCACAGTCAGTAATGAATCAGGAAAATCAGAATATTTACTACTATGAAGCTTCACCACCACCTAGTGGAAGCTTTTACTATTACACTCAAATCCTTGGTTCCCACTAGACATTTGTATAGTAAATAAATAGTCATTTAGGAATACAACAATGTAGACATTAATTAAATGTCTTAAATAATTTAAACTTGTAACACTTATAAGTATTTAAGTGTTGACTTGTCTTTATTTTGGGCTCATGCATTTTCTATGTTGTTTGTTGTGTTTTGCAGAACACTCAGAGGATAAGCAGCTCCCAGTCCACCCAGCCGCTGGCAACTCCAGTAGTGTCTGTCACCACCCCCAGCTTACCCCCTCAGGGCCTGGTCTACTCAGGCATGCCCACCTCCTACAACCCTGCTGGTGAGTCTTGGCCTCACTCCCTCCTCAGACTGCAAGCAGCCGCCTGAGCCGTGATTGTTTGCACCGTACGCTGTCAGTTCCTGCTCTTTTCTCAGCGGCGCACGGTGTTGTAGCTGATATGTGAGTTATATCTCACTGTGTGTGGCTGCCTTTGTTTTTGCAGAGTTCTCCCTGAGCAGCGCAGAGATCTCTTCCCTACAGGGCTTCAGCTCTCCCGGGCTCTCGCTGGGCTCCATGTCGGCATGGCAACAGCATCAACTGGGCCAGGCAGCTCTTAATTCTTTGGTGTGAGTAACACACTTCCAAACAAAGGCACACTCTCCAGACGCCCTCACATAAAAGCAACACCCACTGTGCTCCGTGATATCATGCTGAATCACACATCTACATATTCCTGGCTCTCTCTCACCTCGCATTTGTTGTCTCATTTTTTTCAACTTGAACACTCAAAGATGTCATGCTTATCTCCTCTGCAGTGGTGGAGGGCACCTACCTCAGGGCTCCAACCTCTCAATCAACACCAGCCAGAGCATAAACATCAAGTCCGAGCCCATTTCGCCGCCACGGGAGCGCGTCACCCCCTCTGGCTTCCCGCCTCAGCAGCAGCAGCAGCAAGGGTCCAGCCGGCAGGAAGTTCTGGGACGATCACCTGCCGACAGCCTCAGCTCCTCCTGTAGCTCTTACGACGGCAGCGATCGCGAGGACCACCGGCCGGACTTCCACTCCCCGCTGGGGCTGGGCAGACCCCCTGCTGGCTCTGAAGACAGGGAGAGCCCCTCTGTCAAGCGCTTGCGCATGGACACGTGGGTGACATAAAGAGCCCAGATCAGGCCTCCAGTCACCAGCTAGTCAGAGAGAGGGAGGGGTTAGACATGGAGATAAAAGAAGGAGCAAGGGTCCTTAGAGCTCTCATTATTATTCAACTCCATTTCAATTTGTATGACTGAGTGGCAAATGTTATAAGACGTGTCAGGACATATCTAAAGTAAACCTTTCAAAATGATACAGTAAGATTTAAAAAATCTCAGTTAGCTGGACTGAATTTTATGCACAAGCAGGTGGAATCAGGTACTCGGTGCAATCCAGACGACGTTTGCAGAAGAGAGACGCTCAAAGAAAAACTGTTAAACAATAGGCGGTAGATTATCGTAGTCACTGGTCTAGTCGGACACTTACATGTAGTTGCTGTATTGCTGTTGTGCTCGCAAGTTGCAAACAATCAGAGAAAGTTGTGTTGCTTTCCGGCTGAGGACCCTTAAACATGACGTTCGCTGCGAGAGCGATCTTTAAAAATCATGCTGTAACCACACAAGACCTTTTTCTCAAGTGGCCTCTTGTCATTTATTGATCCAGTCCATCGGGAGACACCGAGAACACAAAGTTAATCAATTACTACACGAGAATTTTGATCACACAGTAAAGAATTGCAGCAGTTGAGACTACTTTAGTAAATAAATGTAACAATACTGTCGAAGGTTAAAAAAAAACAAAAAAAAACCTGAATAGCAACAGAATTTATTGCAATAATGACATACGATTCATTTTATAATTTAAAAGAGTTAGGAGATATAAATGTGCAATTAAGAGAAGGCGAAGCTGTCCAGTTGAACTGGTGAGAAGAGTCAACGTGTTTTGTTTAACAGTTCATCAGTAATATAAGCCAAAGCTGTTCTTTTGTGTCGTTTTGTACAGATGCTGCGGTTTCCTAACAGCTCACTCGAATGCACCGTTTTCTTTCATCATAGTTTTATTTTTTATTGTGCTTCATCGCAAAACAGTGTAACGTCGTGTAAACCACACCTTGAATCGAAAGCCATGAACATTTGCTGTTCTGTTTGTATAATTGAAAAAAAAAAAAAAAAATTTGAGCCAAACGTTTCTCTTTTGTTGTGTAAATAACGACTTTAATATATATCGCCGGGGTGTGAGTACACGCTGGAAGTGCTGTGCGATCACCGTTTTTGAGAAAAGTATATTTTTGTGGATTACAGCCAAGTTTACAAGAGTAGACCCTTAAAAAGTCGATCAGTCACTGGTCAATATTTGCTATTTTGTTAATTTTACTGTAATCTCTTCTAAATTGAATTACCAACAAAACCTCCCGTGTGTTTTAGTTCCAGATGGTCAAATTGTTTTTTTTTTTTCTCTCTTTATTAGTGGTGACTGTTTGTCCTGAAGACATTGTAACAACAATGCTGTGAGGTTGAAGTTCCACTGTTTTCATATTTGTGAAGGATGATCACAAGGCTAGGGGAAACGGGTTTCTTCCCTCCTATTGTTAGCTCGTGTTAGCTGTATACCAGCAGCTGCTGAATACACTGCCAACATTCAAACCCAAGGTCCCAGCCCCACACTGAAGAATAATCTATTGTTATTGCATGTAGCTCAACTGAAAGACGCGTCGTCTCTCCAGCCCTTTCCACTGTCTGTTATTGGTTTATAGAAGTCAACAGGGGGACATAAATGTGGTGAAAGTGGCCGCTGACCTTCACACAGAACAAAACTGATCATCCCTGTGCCTGTATGTGGTTGTAAATATCGCAGTCTACTTGAAATGTCATAATTATGTGCAAAAATACTTTTGTTTTCTTAATTGGCCCCATAAATCCTATCATATATCAAAGCCCTTTTACCAGTGAGAGTACTGAAGGCCTGTGAACCTTAGGAACCGGAAAATCTGAAGGTGTTGAAGTCATGTACATGAAACAGAAGGGACAAAAGAGGGAGGCTGTGTCTTGTTTTCTTCTCCATCATCACAGAAGCAACTAATCCAGCAGCTGATTCAAAAGAACACCCACAACGAAATGTCATCGACTTCAATCTCACTGCTGGATTGCACACATTTGTATGAGAAGTTTGCTGTAAGGGGAGAGGTATCACTCTGCATTCGCCGGGACGCGTCGTGTGTGTGTTTCTGAGATTTTTCTGTTCTCGCCGCCCCATCATCAGCTCCATGCTAGTTCTCAGTAAACACCCGCAATGATCTATGCACGTTCAGCCCCAATTCATTCGACATGTACAGAACATGATGTCACGACAGGCCGTAATCAGTCCACAAAGCGTCAGGAAGGAGAGCGTCTCAGAGCGGACTGTTAGCCCTCGTCTCCCTGAACCACAGCTGGAGGTTGCATATAATACATTTTAATTCTTAATGATTGATTTGGACACCCCCGGGGCGAAGCCTTCATGTTCATATACATTGGTAGACATATTTACATAATGTATAGTAATCTATAATATAATCCAGGCTAACACAGCTGGTGAAAATAGCAATAATAAGTGACTACAACAAAAACTGCCTGCCTGTCCCGGCAGCGACACCTCGTAGTTGAGCACACGCTTTAGCACTTGATGACATATCAGGGAATTTTGTAGTTTCTGTATCTACAGTATATGCACAGTTAGGAAATGCCTTATCCCAAAGAGAAATTACACCATTTTCCTTCTATTTTCTCTCGGTTAATATAAAACGAAACAATGCAGATATCACTCAAACTTGACCAGACCTGCCTCTTCTCAGAAAAAGCTCGCACAGTGAAATGCGCGGTGAATGCACTGTGATACACTCTGCTCTTCGGGTCTACAACCCCAATTCTAATGAAGCTGTGACGCTGTGTGAAATGTAAATGAAAACAGAATGCAATCACTTGCAAAACAAACTGTGCTTCTAAGCCCGTGTGGTAATATTTACACAATCATATGTTTTAGATTTGGTTAATTGATAAATCGTTTCATTTTTCAAATAAAAAAGTAAAAGAATTGCTGGTTTAGCCTCTTAAATGTGGAAATTTGCTGTTCTTTTGTATCATTTATGATAATAAATGAGGAGTCTTTGTGTTTTGGGCTGTCGTTTGGTCAAAAGAAGCAATTTGAAGACGTCACATTGGGCTCTGGGAAAATTGACATTCCTGTGATTAAACAATTAATTGATTATCCAAAAAAAAAAAAAAATCAGCAGAATAATGGATATATATATATTAAAAAACACCTGTTTTCAGTTAAT
>JAPQLA010000022.1:13459984-13471657 GCA_029822935.1 Naso vlamingii
ATGTTGTTATTTTCTGACCCACCGTGTATTGTGAAAGAGACAAGTGGAAGTTTTTCACTTTAAATAACTTCACATTATCATGAACAACATTAAAAGCTTCCACAATTGAAGGCCGTGGCCCATACTGCTGACAGCGGGGTCACGGCCTCCTGGAGACAGTGACTCAAGTCACAGCATTAGCTTATGTGATGCTGTACCAGCCTTAAGACAGACGAGTGGCGCTGGTTATGTTTATTTTTCAACAAACTGTAAAACAATCAAATAAATGTTGTTATATTGTGTGGTGATATTAGCTTTTATCGTCAGTTTTAGTACTTTTGTGCGGTGTTTTTAACGTGTTGTGTTGTGTCATACCGGGCTGCTGAGAGTGTCAGGTTCACACCGCACAGACCAGTAGAAAAACTGATCTGTGTTCCTATTTTTCCCTATGTGTGGTAATCAAAAAAACAAAAGAAAAACAAAAACAAAAAACAAACAAAGAAAACAGCTCTTGCTGGCTCTCCAAGGTTGTTATCTGTCGCATCGGAACATTTCTCTTATTTAATATTGCATAGTTTTCAATAACAAGGGTTATTTTGTCAGCCAGAACTGGAAATTCCTCTCAAAGCAAACACGGTGCTTAAATGCGAAACTGTAATTCAGAGCAGACAGGCCCAAATTTACACAAATGATGTAAAATGCATCATTTGAGGAGATTTTGGCACAGAAGATGGCGAGAGAGCTAGTCCTATGGAAGACTGAAGGAAGATCAACAACATTCACTGTAATATTACTGTTGATTTTGGAACAATACAAAGCTGGTTGCTAATCAGCACAGTACTCCTTAAAGTTTGTGAAAGTCTTACATAATGATATCTGATGTTGTTTTTTTTGCATTCTAAAAGGTTCAGAATGGGCAGCAGATATGTCTGTTCTTAAAGAAAGAAAATTTGGGAGGTGTATCAAAAGGAACCATCACACTGACGCTGGACATTATCTACAACAAAGTAAGGATCAAACTAGTCGTGTTCAAGCTTGTTGGAAAGATGAGAGACAGATGTGCCAATAATATGCAGTAAAGTCAAAAAGTTAAACTGATGTGTGTGTGTTTTTTTTTCTTGTCTCAGGTCAGAGCTGGTATCAAAACCTTCCAACCAAAGGAGACGAAAGCAGTGGAGGAAAACCTGAAGTTCAACAAAAAGGTTATTTTTACAGATGTTTTTTGAAAAAATTTTACAGATGGAACAAAAGAGCTTACAGTTTGTTCCCCTCACATCTCACTAATAAAGTAGCCACAACAGAGCCAGCACACATAGTTTGCATCGGACACAGTCAGAGTAATTTGTTTAATTGGCTTTTAACATCACATGTAGCAAATAAGACGTTGTAAAGCTGGTTCAACCTCATTGCCAAGTCATAACCATTATGTCCAGTATCAAATGGTACTAACCTGTGTTTTTTTATTTTATTTTTTTAATTATTTCCCATTAGATTCTTTTTCGGAATATATATCGTGTTCGAAAAATCAGCACAGCAGTTCTGTACACGTTACAGTACATTAAAAGCTGTTTTCAATGGGAGAGCACGCAACGGAGTCTAATAGCCTTTCTGGTAAGTCATTGCCTCATGTTAATGAACTCTCTTTAAGCCTTAGGGCGAACAAGTTTTGTCCCATTTCACTGCAGCCCGGTTTTAACTCTTTCATTTTATGTGAATTGGATGTTGAGGAGAATCTCCGGTTTAGCCGTTTTCTCTCCCCACTCGTCCTTTTCCCATGAAAAACAATGGCTGCCTTCTGTTTTCATCCCATGCGTATGTGATGGATGTGCTTTATCCTTTAAATCAAACCCCACTTGGCTTTCCTTCACTTCTGATGACATTAGAGTGCGTTTGAAGGGGTGGGGTTTGGGCGTTTGTACATCTGACTTCTTAGCAAAGCCTGCTAACCCGGGGGACGGTGTAAGGAGGATCACAATCTCAGCTTCCTTGGGCAGAGGACTGACGGTCTGCCTCCGAGATTTGAACCTTGTTTAAATGTCTCTGTTTAGCTGTTTTTAATGAGGCTATGTGATCTGAGGTCCTAAGCTTAAATAATCTTAAATCACCCTGTGAATCCCCCTCAGTACAGTACATGTAATGTCATGATTAAGAGTGTACACTTGCCATGAAAAGCCCTGCCAGCGCGGTGTCAGGGTGAGGAAGCGGTCACAGACAGGGTGTGTGAAGAACTCTCCTTTCACCGCCTTTCTTCTGTCTGCTCTGTCTCAGAATGACATGCAATTCATACCTGGTGTATTCTATAAGCCCTTCTCACTGATCCTGAGGTGCAAATCCCCTCAGGCAATGGCCAGGCTCAGTGTATCACCGCCTTTAGAACAGCAAGGCACACAGACAGGCGGGCAGACACACAGACAGGAAGGCAGAGAACAATGCAGGCGATTGTATAAGGATGGAGTGGGAGGCAGGCTACTATCTGGGAAAGAAAGTTGCAGCACAGAGAGAGGAAGACAGTTGGGTAAGAGTGCGGATGACGGAGGCAGATAGCGAGAGACGTGGAGGCTGGGATACGGGCAGGAGAGCAGGAGGATAGGCAGGCTGACAGGTGACAGGTCAGCGGGATGGGGCCATCTTCTTCCACCTATAATTAGATCCTCCGCGGGCGATGGGAGTGTGTGGTGGCACACTCTAATCTTTCATTTCCACTTCTGCTCCACCTGCTGTTTAGGAGTCAGGCACACAAATAGAGATCTTAGACTTAGGGAAAAAACACTCACACTTCCTATTGTCATCACGATCATCATTGTTACTGTAGTGTGGTACTTCCCAGTCTTATTTTTGTCAGCTGGGTGTCATCCGCTCCCAGTTAGTGAAGATGGTGATTGTTGTGACTTTGACTGTAGCAGCTTTGTCCTTTTATTCTAAACGGCTGCTCTGTTTTCAGACATTAACGGCAGCTCAGCGGTCGTTGTGTTTAAAAGCAGACGGTCACAGAGTGGTCAGAGTGCGCCTTTGTCTGCGATGAGGTGTGCTTCAAATAGTCCAAGTGTCGAAAGGTGCGCGGCGAGAATTGCCCAAACAGAGTGAATCAGCCCACTGCGTATTCATCACCCACTCATCCGCAGACAGAGAGTTCAACAAGTGAAAAGTTCCTCTTTTTTTCAGTGATTCATTATATTCTCAACAAGTATTGGTCGCGGCGAAACATGCAAATCACGTGTAAATATGGCGTGTAATTGATAGTAACAGGAAAAACTCTGAACTGGAGCTAACGTCTGACAGTCAGCGAGGGCAGCGGCGAGGTCCTCGCTGCCTGTCATTACAAGCCCGGTGCCACGCCACCATCCACACTCGTGCCCCCTGCCCACTCCAACGCCAGCCGCTGCGCAGCCACTCCTTCCCTCCAAGTCATCATTTGCAATTAAGTTAGTGTTTGGAGCTGTCTAAAGCAGCATGCCACTGTGTGCCTTAATGAAAGCAGCTCCCACTCCTATCTTTATATCTTTAGGCAGTGGTAATAAGGTAACTGATTCAGACATTGACAGATGGCCTCTGCTTGCCTCTCAGATGTGCATAATTATACCACTAGTGTCTGCTCTTTTCCACAGTGGAAGGCAGCGCAGGGCTTCTCAGGGTTTGCCGGTAGGAAACGCTGCAGTGCCCGGTCTAGCTTTAATATACATTACAATACATTATTTATCAAGCAGGCAGACCAGCGCTACCCTTTTACACCATATACATCCTGTAATGCATTACCGCTGCTGTGGTTTCTACTGGGACTGCGGGACGCTCGCGTAGTGCTTTACCAGGAATACTCAGCCATTATATCACTCAGTCCCACAGGCCAATTTTCTGACCTCCTCACAGCATGTAGTCTACATTTGTATCCTGTTTATGTAGATTCATGTATGCATTATGAAGCGGTTGCTGGTGTGTAGTGTGTGAGGTATTCAAATTCCGCATGAGGGATCACTGCTCTGGTTCACGTTAACCAAATGAGTGGGAAAGGGAGAAATAATGTGTTTGTTACTTTTCTGTTTTAGAGAACTTTGTTCACGTCGGGGGGTAACTTTTCCCTCATTAATGGCAATCAAGTAAAGTTCCACATCCAGGAATATTTACCGTTTACTGTACAGACTGATGGTTTATTTGGTTTAATGCTGCTGTGTGAGAGGGAGCTCTGTAAGGCAGCATTGTCAGTGTTTGCGAGTGCAGGAGGTCACTTGTTTTGATTGTGCAATCTCGTCAGCAGAGTCCGTTCTGTTTGAAGTCGCCTTCGATTTTCCACCAGTGTGTACCAGTATTAAAATAGACTCTCTATAATTAGGTAACAAAAAACAAGAAAAAGAAAAAAAATCTTTCTCACGCATTTTTAACAAAGTTCTGGCAAATCCTCATAAACATTTTCATCAGTGAATGGAAATACAAACAAGAAATTTGGACTTTTTTTTCCCCTCTTCTTGTTTATGCTACAGTAATGAGGCTCGGATCTGCGCGTTTCAAGAGTTTGACAACAGCATGTTCCTTTCTCTGAGAGAGAGAAAATGTGACAGCTAAAATCTTCATAAAATAAGGGCCTTTAGATGTGCTTTTCACTAAGACTGAGCGAGATGAATGTGCTATACATCAGCAGTGACTGCAGAGGGGTCACCCAGAGTTCTTTGCTGCACGCAAGGATAAGACCTGTAGATGGAGCTACAGCACTGCTGGAAACTTGCATGGAGGCGCTGAGGAGATCAGTTACTTTTCCCAACAGGAGCCATTTGTGGGAACAACTTGGAGTGAAATCCTCCATTCTGTGCATTAGACCAAGAGACACAAGTTTCTTCCACCAAAAAAAAAAAAAAAAAAAGGGAGAAGAGAGAGAGAGAGAAAAAAAAGCTAAATGAGCATGTATTAGCCAGCCAAATTAATCTGCTTCTGAAGTTTAAAGTTGAGAACAATTTTGATTTAGATGAAATGGATGAAAGTTTGAAAAAAAAGAAAAGAAAAGGATCATTTACACTTGAAAGCTGATTTTGAGCTTTGCTGTCATTAGAGCGCTTTAAGTATTTAAGTAGAATTAATATCTTAACATATGAGGTACCTCATCTGTCAGGAGTTAGACTAGAAAGAAACCTGTGCACCTTATGTGAGTATTTGAACCGTTTTTCTTTTTGACACTGCCAGGTAGCACCCGCTTTAGACATCATTTGACAGCCTGTGAAATGCTGATTGCCTCACATCACACACTGTAAAGATGGCATTTGATGAATGTTTGATGCGGTGCAGCTGTAAACACACTTGGCAGCTGCAACGGGCACTTTTTTGGGGGGCTGATGGAATCACGCTTCCCCCAGATGGGGGCAGGACAGGGTCAGATCTGGCTCCAGAGGTCTCGGGGGACCACCTGTGTAGAGCCACAGCAGTCGGGGCCATTAACCAGAACACCAGGCCGACTGAGATCAAAGCCGTAATCAGAGTTGTCATAATTGTTCTTGTTAACACTGTCCCTGAAAATGAGATGCTTTGTGAGTCTTGGATCTGCCTGTTTGTGGTTTGCTGCATTGCAGTGTGGCCGAGCTTTTGTGAGAACAGCGAGAGAACTGTGCACGCCTGTGAATTGTCTCCTTGTTTCTGCTTTGCATCTGTTTTGTCTCTGTTGGAAAAAGTTGGAGGCCTTAAAGGAGTGGGTTTCTTCAGTCTCATGGGGGTTACACTCTCCATCTCCACGGCGGTGGGAGTTCTTCCAGACTGTGCAGTGGGAACGTGTCCAGAAGGGGAAAAAAATGATGGCAGTGATGGTGATGTGTGTGTTCATGGTTTGGAGTCTGAGATCTATTAATTATTAAATGATGGGCTATGACTACTTGCAAACTGCTCAGCAGTGCCTCCCGTTTTAACACAGTGTTATAATTTAGCTGCCCTGATTGGCTGTGTGTCACTTGACAGCTCTTGAGGTTTGCTGAATGTGATGTGTAACCTTGAAACACGTCCTCTTATTAAAGGGATCAATACGCTTTTTCGGCTAATTTTCACTTCATTAGAGCCGAGAATTTATTCCAAAATTTATTTATCTTTTTTTTTTCGTGAAGGGGGGGGGGGGGCGCTGAATGGATTAAAGATTTTAAGAACACATCAGTTTCATCTTAAGCTCACCAAATTTACAGTCAGTATTAAGCATTCTTGAGCAGAATGAAGTAACTTTTAAATACAAACAAGTTAAGTGTGGCTGACTTAATAAACGCGTCGACTCCTGAGAGGGCAAGGATTTATCCGTGCATCTGTTCTTCTTGTACCGGTCCTGATGTTTTATATTCTGCGTGTTTTCAGCCTAGATGAAGAATGCTCTGTGTTTAACCCCATTGTGTATGCCATATCATAATGACTGCCTTTAACAT
Organism: Naso vlamingii; assembly: GCA_029822935.1. Classification (NCBI taxonomy): domain Eukaryota; kingdom Metazoa; phylum Chordata; class Actinopteri; order Acanthuriformes; family Acanthuridae; genus Naso; species Naso vlamingii. The sequence goes on from JAPQLA010000022.1 coordinate 13,466,341, forward strand.
ACTTGCCACCTTCCCAGTCACAGAGGACACCTCTCCCCAGGCAGCTGAGGGGGCGACCTGTCCGCCCTTGTGCGTGGCTGTTCCGGGGCCGGTCTTGGCCCCGGCGCATTAACGTGCATGTGAGCTGAGCTGACAGGGAGAGAGAGTCCGTGCCACTCCCTCCCCACCTCCTCAGGGGAAAAGGCTCGCATGGCAGATCTGTCACCCAGGAGGTCGCTCAGTGTTAACGCTCCCGACACGGATTAAACACTAGTGGCCAGTGCCGGAGTGCGGGGTCAGTGTAGCCACCACTGACAGGCACCACGGGGCCCCTGCTGACTGCCCCGCTCCAGCCTTGTACTGGTGCTACTCCGGCCCATGCGTGTGTCAGACAGTCAGGGAGACAGCGGCCAGAGTTGGCCCCGTGAGCAAATGCTAATGCCTTCTTCGCCTTGCACGGCTGCTCTTCCTCAGTGCTTTGATAAGGAGCTGCTATCACCGCCGCACTGAACTGTGCAGACGTTCTTACAAGCTGTGGCATTTGCTTATCATTTTTCTGCTGCTAACCTTTTGTTTACAGATTTGAAAAAATTGTGATCACTGAATTAACTGGAAACAGTCAATAACACCATTTTATTGCTTTTTTTGTTGTTGTTTTTATGCATTTTTTTTTTAGCTGTGGGTTTATTTCTAAAATGTGCACTTTGTTGTTTTTTTCTGAAGCTACCATAAAGCAAAATAACACTAGTACTTGTAAACAAAGTGGAAAACTAACCACTTAACTTGAGCAACTTAGGTACAGTAAATATCAGTGAGTGTTGTTGAAGTATATCCCTATTTGATTTAGAAATTGAATTGTAAATTGCATCACACTCCAGGACTGTTAGAACCGATTTCGCCTGGCTGAAGAGGGACATGAGATTCCCCATTTTATCGCTCTCACTCGAACACAGCCTCTCTCACTCCTTCTCCCCCATTTCATCTGTCTCTGTCTCTCTCTCTCTCCCCAGTCGATAAGACTTGAGCTGAGCATATGTGAAATATTTATTCAGCGTTAGCTCAGAGCACCATAGCTGCCCACACACTCTACCTGCCCCGAAGAGAAATCTTATCTGTGCTTCCTCTGCCTCCGACACCCCCTGAAAGCCTGTCCCCACACTGGCCCGAGCTCAACACAAATTACATGTCTCATTGCTCTGCGTTTACAGCTACTTTAAAGCCTGCCGCTCCTGTCCCCAACATAAGCCCTCAGCCAGACTCTGTTTCAGCCCCGCTAAAAAAAAAAAAAAATAGAAGAGGAAGACCTGCGTGAGCTGAGCTGATACTTGCGCCTTTGATTTATTATTAATCTCATTTTTTTATATGATTGAGGAAGTAATGCAGATTAATTTTTCTGCCCGTGATTTTACCCAGAAAAAGAACATCTATAAGAGTGAAGACCTTTCACAGTTTTGCAGAGGATCTTTAAAAATGTATTTGTAAAATAACAATCAATTTAATATAGTTTTCAGAATTTTTATTTATCCAACACTTGCTTCTGTTCTTTTTCAGTCTCTCGCAAACAAAATTTGCACACACACACACACACACACACGTACACTCAGCCAGCGACAACCACACACATCCATACACAAACCCTGCAGCTTGTAGTCAGCCTTGTTAAACTCTTTCAGTATATGTTCACGTAATCTAGCATCCGTCCTCAGCCCCCATGACTGACCCTCATAATGCTGGCTGGCGTTCTTCTCGCTTTGTTTAGCTTTCCAAGTGGAGTGCAGCTGAAGAGAGTAGTAAGATACAGCCAAGATTAAATCTTGCGTGTTTTTGGACGGTGCATCGTCTTAAAAATAGGGGTATTGTTGTAATCTACTGTGCAAGAAAAATAGTGGAAAGCGTGTTTTTTGTGATGCTGTTTTTCTTTTACAGCAACAGCAAAGAAATTGTGCTGTGACATTCCATTAATTTGGCTCATGAGCAATATTATGTGTGTTATACTGATGTGAAGCCTGTATTTATAGCCTGTTTGTGCTTTAGTGTTTGAGGAGAGCATTTGGCAGCCTGGCCGTCTGGTGTTATGTCTGCCAGTCAGGAGTTGGGGTTGGTAGACTGGGCCACCCCCTTCTCTGTTAATCAATTTACAGGATGGTAGAAACTCTTATAGAGGGTGTCTTTGTCCCTTTGTTCCTGCTACGATCCCTTCTCCCTCTCCTGGGAGAGTGTGGGTGGTGGGAGCTGCCATGCTTGCTCAGCTTTAAGTTATTTTATTCACACTTTTAATCGCTGAGTGCTTTATTATTAGGTGCTGGATTCTGCCGGCCAGGAGATCTGCATGAGAAGGCACAGAATGCATTTAGTGGAATCATATTAATGGCACTATAAAACAAATCTGTCAGGCTGTTCTTAACCCTGTTGGCAGAATTGCTCTGCCCAGGGTTGCCCCCTTCTCCAAGCGCTTACAGGTGGCTAAGGAGAGTGCATCTCCATCATCTACTCCACCGTGTGCTAATAGTTTTATTAATTTATTCTTTTTTTTTGCCTCCCTAGGCACCCTGTGCATAATCATACAGACATTTTTCAGCTAAATGGTGTTTGTCAAGGGAGGTTTCCTACATTAGAGAAACTCCTCCCAGACGTACGTACTAACACTTGTTCAATTACAAGTCGTTCGTTATCCAGTTCTGCTGTGTGTGAACCTAAATGCTCAGGTATATCATCAATTATCACCTCCCTTGCTTTTGTTTGCTGCTTTATGTCCTTTTTGTTTAAATAAACAACCTTTTTTTTCCCACTCGTGCAACATATGAGCACGGCGGCGTTTGAAAATTTCAAGGTTCGGCTTGTCACATGAAAACAAATATGCAGTCAGGTCCTTGAGACAGAATTAAAGCCCATCTTTGACGCCGTTTAAAACGTGGATTATTTTTTATACAAATTTACACTTAAGCCGAAAGGTTGCACCTTGTCCAACATGTCGTTTAATCACTCAGCTGCTTGCTAATAAAACATAAACCACTTAGCGGGGAATTAGTTCTGTCTTCGTTTCACAGAAGCTCTGGAGAATGCGAGGAGACAAGGGGAAGGTACAGTCCTGCCTCTGCTCATTACTGCTGGATATCTGACGGCACAGTCTCAGTCTGTGCACCTGAGTGAAGGAATCCAGGAGGTTTTCCCAGATGTTTCTCTCTCCATCGTTTTTATTAGTGTTAAAAAAGCATGTAAATCTTGAACACACGGGCTGACATACCGTGAGGGAGGAATTGAGGAGATATTTCTGACAGTTTTGGTTTATACCCTCATTTAAGCACTCAGTTTAGACACGAGGCATTGTATTTCTGTAGGCTTTTATCTTGTCCACTGAGCCAGAACGCGGTGAGCAGAAATTTGCATTAGTGGGCGATTATGAATACCTGTGACAGATTCTCTCTGCCGGCTCCCTGGGTGGAAATGAATTGGCTCCCTCTGTTGACTTGCACAGGAAGACAGAGACCAAGCAATTAGACTTTAGTGGTTAATGTAGCAGCTTTTGCAGGGAGGGCAAGGAGGTTCAACATTCCTGCTGGGCTCATGTCAGTTTCCAGGCACATTTTCCCCTCTTTTCTTTTCCCTTTTTTGCGAGAATACTGTGAATGTGACAAGCTACCTGTCCAGCAGCCGGCTGAATTCCTCTGGGGTGAGAGGAGCGTCGCTTTAGAATCGCCTCATGGGAACTGAGGTGACAACACATGACGTAGGTTATTCATAACAGAGAGGAGATGTACTGCAGCTACCTCTGCACATCATGCATATTCATTGTTTACCTTTTTTTATCCCCCACCAGCTCTAGTTTGTTGCCGTATGCGTGATTCAAACGAGCTCTTATGAAAAATAACAATAACATATGTTGCTCATATCTTACTTCCCGGTCAACCTGCCATGTTCCTGCACTGACGCTCGGGCTCACCAGCACTCCCAGGTTATATTGAGGGATAATAAGCAGGGCAGTGGGGAAGCCTAGGGCGGTCGGGCCACAGTGTTGTCTGCATTACTCATGGTTCACGTTTCCCTGGTGGCCGTTTGAACCTAGGCCTGGTGTGGCAGTAGGTAGACGGGCCCCCAGAGCAACATGCACGGACTCTGTACGGTTGCTATGACAGGAGCAGTCTGCTGTTTACAGGCCTGCTCCTGAGGCCTGAAGGCCCCAGCGCTTCACATCCTGTCTCCAGCTTAACTCGAACATATTGTTCATACTCGAAGCAGCCTCTAGCTCTTTGAGCCTTTCCTGCACAGAGCTACCAATGTGTGGGTTCAGCTCAGCAGTTTTACTTATCTTTTCCAAACAAACTTGGAAAAAATTAAGAAAGTAGTACAAAAGCTATCACTTTTAAGAGAAAATACTGAAAGATTTTAAATTCCCATTGTGAAAGATGGCTGTAAGTAAGTAAAAGTGGACCATATGTTGGGGGTATTGGCACATAATCACACTATAATAGATTTTAAGATTCAACTTGCTGTGGGGGGCATTTTTATTTCATCCCTGTCACCCTGCTGGTGTGATCCTCCTTACACGTTCCTGATAATTTCAGTCGGAGGCAGACTCATTAGGCTGTCACTAAATGGGCTTAAATGCAGCCGTCCAATTAGTGCTCTGCTGTGAAATGCGGTGGGTGTTGTGCAACGTGCTTTAGCACCACTCCTTTACAGAATTATGAGGGATTACTCATTCAGTGTGATCCATCTTATTTCTACCAGGGGTCTTGGCTTTTCTCAGTATCATCGCCATGGAGGGGGTAAATGTTGCAAATGCTTCTCCAGTTGCCATATGCGCCTCGTCGGAGAGCCTCACTGCCTCCGAATCTAAGAGGATTTCATGTGCTAGTTAAAAGACGGCATACCATGCCTATCCATGTCATACTTTCTGTTCTGCTGAAAGGCACTCTGCCAGCGTGCTGTTATTGGTGTATATAAATAGGATTTCAAGATATTAAAAGTTGTCCCTGAATGTCTGTTACTTTCAAACCACTAAGAGTAAAATCTGTTGCCATCGGCTGTAAATCTCAGAGGCTTTGCAGTCTGTAGTGCTTTTCATGAGATTTAGGATGTGGTTAAATCCATTATATATTTTGTTTTTGGAGCAGGCTTGCTGAGATTTGAGAGCCGCGTCCCTGCAAAAGTATGATGGGCTTTGCGTTCCACTGTCATGTCCTGTCTCCTCAGATCTTCGTGGTGACGGTGTGGCACTGGGAGCTCTTCATGCTGCCTCTCTTCCTGCTTCTGCTCATCGGATGGAACTACTTCCAGCTCACTACAGGGAAGGCCAGCTCCAACCAGGACCTAGTGAGTGACGAGGACTCTGAACCTT
>JAPQLA010000022.1:13553624-13564730 GCA_029822935.1 Naso vlamingii
CTACCTGTCCATTACAAAGTAGCCCAACTCTGTAGCGCTCTTCCCAGCCTCTCTTTGGTTGCTCCAAAACAGCTGAAAGCCAAACCGAGACTCACAAGTTTTATCCACTTGCTCACTAGGGCTATATTTCCTTTTCTTTGCGCTATGTCCACATTCGTAACTTTCTGCAGTCTGGACGGTGTCCGGTAGCTTTGCTCCGCTGCCCTCAACCTCATCTGTGCACTGTCATTGGCTGGGGGAACCACACCACTTCACTGCTGTCACACCATCTACACTTCGGAAAAGTGTGGTTGTGCTATCATTACTTAAAAATTGATTGCGCATCTACATCGCTCTTCACAGTAACTCGTCCTGAGCAGGTCCTGAGTCCGCCAAAACATCAAAATGCAGGCAGAGGGCAGTCAGCACCACACATATACAGAGCCCCAGAAGTGATGACTGAGCAGCATTACTTTTGTCTATATTTTATTTTTTAGTGAAATCCTACTGACTCCACCTTTAACAAAGCCTCCCATGAATTACTAACGTTAGCTAATGTTACCTCATCCAAAAGTAAACTACATAAGCTAATGTTACTCACGATTTTGCATAGCCCAACTGATCGGCAATATGTTGTCATGTTGTCTTTAAGATTGTTGTCTTTATAATTTGCGAGTCATTAGTCAAACAACGCGTGGTGCTGAGAGACACAGATATTGAGCTTGTCAGCAACTGTTGTTGATGTTGATGTTGTTGTTGTCAGAGACGGATGTGACGTCTGTTCTGCAATTCCATCATGAGTGGTTGATGTGTTTGTTCACATTGTGAAAGTTTGGAACAATTGACCTGGATCTGAAAAAAAAAAAGGGTTGTTTTTTTCGCAACATGATATTTGTGTTCTGTGTGAAAATACTCATGCCCAATCAGCAGTTTGAATTTTTTTTTGTTTGTGTGTGTGTGTGTGTGTGTGTGTGTGTGAATCATTTGTACGAAAAAAAATGCATCCAGTGTCTGAAGGCCTTTAGCATCTTTGCACTGACCTTGTATGTAAAATGGATGCATGGATAATTCACTATGTGTTGTATGTGAACAAACCTTTCCACTGAACCGTTCAGGAAGTCGCAGCAGCTATGTGTAAGTTTAAACGTAGCCTAGTTTGAATGTAATTTCTAACTTTATTTGGAGTTTACACCCTACTAACGTTTCATGGGTTGCACCAGCTGAAATAGTCCTAATGTAGGCGTAAATGTAGGTTACAAATTAAATCTACACCTAGGTGTAAAGTTGTTTTGTGTTGCCAACGCATTGTCTGTGATAGATTGAATATAATGTTATAATTTCATCTCCCCTAGAGTGGCCTAATGCATTATACTATGTAGCTGACAGACTTCACCACGCAATGTCACTGTTGAGTTTTGCACTGGCTTTAGCATAGCGCTTACTAATAGTAATGTTTTGGTATAGTGAACGTACCTTTTCCAGTTGTTCTTTGGTAATTACATTTTGATATTTCAGTCGTTAGCTTCGTCGCTATTGCACAGCACAGTTTGGGCACTAGAGACTTGTTTTTGCACACACTTAAGCCTATTAAGCATAACAGATTGTATTCAAAGTAATGGCACATTAGAAACAAAAATAAACACAGTGACTGACAACAAAAGTATTTTGTTTTCTGAGAGGAACATAATATGAAAAATTAAAGTGCAATTATGATGAAGACTGCTCACCACAGATATAAACTACCTAAATTACAGCCTGTGGACATAACGTAGCCTTCACTAATGTTATCATTTGATAATAAACACTGCATCAAGAATAGTGCCTCACTGACTGGCCAATAAATTGAAAACGTCATTTTCTGTGACAATATTTTGATTAGTGTGGACTTTAAGCCAGTGTAACTAAGATTAACCTTGCGTCTCTGTGGAGCAACCAAGCAGTGACACAACTTTAGTATCAAACTACCGGTTTTAACATATCGTTTAGTGTGGACTTTACACACTAACTTAGGAGAGAACTTACACAAAGCTGCTGCAACAGGCTGCAGGCATTTAAAATAAAGGGGTAAGGTAACCGGGCGAATTCTCTGTCTTTCACAGTCAATCACCGGCTAACTTCAACCAATCAGAATAAGAAATCAAACAATGTAATAGGAGAGCACTACCAGCAGAGCCAGTGGGTAAATTTAAACTGCCAAAGCCAGTTAGAGGAAGACTGAAAACATTTTTTTTTCATTAGGAAGTAGGACCCTGATTGGTCCAAACCACTGTGGTTCAGACACAAGCTCACAGCTGGAAGCCTAACAAGATGGATTTGCCAGCTCAAATGATCATGTGATCTGGCAAATCCAGTTGCCTTGCAAGGTAAGACCAGTGGCCTCCTGGGTGAAAGTCCAGTATTTGATCCATCCCTCCTTCCTACTCAGACATCCTCCTTTGCTCCCATCATTGTTACTAAAGCCAAGGTTGTTGCCAAACAATACACATAAATATTAGTTGTAATCAACTGCTTGCACAGATGACCTATATGGCAGTTTTTTTTAACGGTCCGCATGTTTGCTATCTATGCTAAACTAGACTGGAGAAAAGTCACACCATGCTAAAGTTTAAAATAGCTGCTCTCCTTTCCCGCATTTAGCTGAATTATATTCTCTGTTGGTAAATTACTCCCTTTGGAGAGGAAAATTAACCCAGATTTCCATATCAAAGCATTATGAATTGAGTCATTTTCCCCTGCCCTCCCATTCTAGTCAAACGAGAGAGTGGAAGGAGTCTGTAGAAGTAGCCTGCAGTGATATGCGGGCAGTACTGGGCTCCTTTCTTACAGGAGCAACACTCTAACAGAGAGAATCAGCAGCTTTCTACTGAAGCGAAGAATGAGATCACTGGGCTTTTTGTGCAAGGTCAACTTCGAGGCAAGACACATTGTGTTTAAAATTCAGTCCTATCCTCACCGAGCACTTGAAACACACTGTGCCAGCCAGGGAACCTGCTTGCCATTATGCAAAGAAGCGGCGGGCTTAAAGTAAATACGTAATCTTAATGAATGCTGAGATCTGTGGAGGTGGGAGTGAGGGGAGCCCAAGTCAAGTAGAGAAGGGTCAGAAACACAGGGTGAATAATCCTGTGTGTCAACAAGACCCAACTAGCTCTCTCCATCCCCGTCTGGAGCCATGTTTACAGTAAACAGAATACTAAAGTTTTCTGACATCTGACATTGTTGTTCTATCGCAAAAATAAGCAACAGACTGCAGAACTTGTGCTCGCAATTTACTTCCTCATCTAAGAAAGTGTTCTTGAATACCTGGCTCTGTGTAACAGTTGAAGAAATAAGCCAGATTTTAATTACTGATGAAGATTAGAGAGGCTCCTGATAAACTAGCAGATGCTAAAGGTAACTAACAAGGGAAAGTGAGCTGCTAACGATAGCAAACATTAAAACAACTAAACGTAATGTTCATTTTTTTCTATGAAAGAGCCAGCTTATGTTTGCTTTTTCTTCTCATGCATTGTGACCTATGTCATTGGCCCCAACTTGTCTCAGACACATAAATTTAAAACAAAAGGACAGCCATTAGATGACATGTCACACAATATAGGGGTCTTGTTCTGGCCCCGTGCCTGCTGGCTGTGTCCTTTGCTTTACCCACTTTGCTCTGCGAGACTGCCAGGACATTGAGCCTGACACATCAGAACTGCTGCTCTCTTGGTGCCCTCTTTCATTCGCACTATCACAGAGTCAAAGCCTGCAGAGACGAAGCTGTCCAGAGACTGAGCCCTGCTGGGTTTGACTGGGCCAAGATCCGATCAAGCCTTGAGGAGAGGGTCATCCTCTTCCCTGACTTCTACTTGCTATGATCTCTGAACCGATTCTAAAAAGGCCTCTGACTTGATTTGAGCAGACAGTCCCCCTTGAAAGCTGCCTTTGGTTTGGCTTCTGTAGCCTGGAACGGGAAGAGCAGGGTCAGGCTGCACACAGGCAGGAGAAAGCTCAAGCAAAGGCGGTGTGAGCGGGGGGGAAAAAAACAGAGCTGATAGCCATGCTCCAGGTGCAGATGGCACACTGTTTTATGTGTGGCCTCAATGGATTATGTCAGCCAAGCTACTGGAGGCATATAATATGGAGAGATCATACAAAAACATTGTCAACCAAAATTCAAAGATTCATTAACAAAGGTCATTTCCATGACAGCAAACGCCCCAAAATGGCCAAGACTCGCGAAGCCACCATGAGCATAAAAGCAGGCTGAATAAAGAAGCCTTGAAAAGAGGATCAGATTTTTACTTTCATGCTCTGACAAAAGGTTTGCACAGTAAATTATATAGCATTCATACAGGATGTTGCTGACAGCTCTTCATTTATATGCAATTTAAGCAAGTCACTTCAAATTAAAACTTCACTTTATATTTCAAAAGAGGTGCTTCATCTAAAACAGTGATGAGGATTTCTGATGCATGTAAACACTCTAAACAAAAGAAATTGAAGATAAAAGTGTGCTTACTGCTTGAACTGAGTCAGAATATTTATTCAAGGGTTCAATTAATAACTAAATAGCACTCCTATTCCTCCACATTGTGATGATATGATCAAAGCAGACACTGCCCCTAAGGAGCCAGAGTTGCAGTAACCCTGAAAACCAATAATGGTCAGAGGTCAGAGAAGGGAAAGCAAAGATCCAAGTCCCGTCCCATTGTGTGACATGTTTCCTTCGCCTGCTCGCCCCAAAGGCTTAGTGTCAGTGTTAACACTTCAATCACTCAATATCTTCACAAAACACAAAGGACACAACTGCTTGCCATCCACATCATTTCTTCCAGGAACAGAGATATGGATCCTTCCCAAAGGTCACTGCCAGTTGAAGTTTCAATGATTAAGCAAAGCTTTGTTGTTTGACTTTTTTCCTGCGGCAAAATCTACTTTTAGGTGCAAATTGAGTCTCTTTTTTTAATATTGTGAAGTAAAATTGAAGCACATTTTATATGTCAACTTTAAATTGTAATAGACTGTCATTTTTTTGTTTGATATCAAAAAATAAAATCAATAACAAATGTCAATAAAGGAAAAAAAATTATTCTGTCAGACGAATGAACTTATCACCACCTGCACAGAGATTGTCTCATTTAGCATGATTCACCTTTATAATACAAATAAAATAATAGTGCAGCAAAGATTTAACAGTAATAATGTGAACATTTGGCTTTTGTGTGGCAAACTATAACGAGATGATAACAAACCTCCTGTAAGTTCATTTTTTCTGGTGTAAGGGTGATTGTTTTCTCAGGAACTTTTCTTGTCCTGCCCATGAACACTTTGTCTGCAAGCATTTCAGAAAGCTCCCCTGCCACCAAAGCAACTTCAACAGCACGCTCCCCAAATCAGTCAAAAGACAGCATTGTTACCAGACAACTCAGTCCAGCGTCTACTCAGTTACACGTTTATGGAATCATGCACCAGAACACAGACAATGTCGCCGGCTAATCTCACAAGACCGGGATCCAATTTCAAGCAGGCACAGGCGCTTCAAGAATCAATCTGGTTAGCTTTCTGTTTTTAGCCTGCTGCTGTTTTACTCTGGGTGTAACTCAAAGGGATCTCCAGTTTCCATGGAATGTGCTCCTGCTCCTGAGGTGGTGATAAAACACCTTATTTTATGGGTCGCTGATTACTCACTGTACCCTGATGTGTGTGTGCTGATACCAATCTTAGCAAGCACAAAAACGAAGGACTATCCATATTTACAGTGTACTTCAATTTTGCACTCCTTTCCCATTTTCCTGCACAACCACACGCACACACCAAAAAAACAAAAAATAAGGAAAAATCTCAAGTGTGGCATAAATATATAATTGTTTGTTCGAGTGTGTTTTGCACAGTATGAGACCCTCCGATTGATGCACCAAGTAGAATGCACTGCAGGCAGTCTCTTGAGGGAAGGTCTCATTTTCTGCCTCCTGCCGTGAAATATTCAGTCCGGCCTGAAATAATATGGGACTTGTTTCAAGGCTTAGCACTTTTCAAATATGCTGGCAATAATGGACGGGGCATCAAATGAAGCACAGCCTCTCATAGCAAGGGGAGCAGAGGTTTTGAATCCACAGCCAGGGTTTCACATAACACCATCGAGAGCTGAAGTGCTGTCTACATCTATGGTGTAGTGATTAGTTATTGGAGGGGTGAGCCTCTGAAATCTTGCCAACAATTGATATTCAGTCAAACTGTACAAGGTCTGTTTTGTTTGGCAATTTTAAATAGAAACTTTTATCACTATATTATTTCTCAATAGGTAAGTTTGGATGCTGTGTGCTAAATTACATTTCCATATAGGGAATTGGAATTTATTCAGTCCTAAGGAGAAGAGGGAAAAAATCAAGGGTGTAGCATAAATGCACAGAGATGGAGTGCAGAAGAATGTTACAGGGAGGGCTTTGGTGAAAGGATTCAAGGATTTAACAATCCCACATCCTCTCAGCTTGTCCTTCATCTCTAATAATCAAGCTTGGCCGCAGAATATCCCTCTGGATGGGAAAAAAACATGTTGCCTGTCCGCCTCTCACTCATCTTTAGACTGCCAGTCTCGGGTCTTCCTCTTGAAGTCTTCTGTTACATTTACGGCTTCAAACACCAAGCACAGCCTTTTTTTAGCTGACTGCCATGTCTTTAAAGCTAGATATCTTTTTTGTACTACATTAGCATGAGATGAAGGGCAGTGCGTCTGATGCAAAGGGAGCCCTGCAAAGGCTGGACCACAGACACTATGAACTTGTTTGTTGCCGTACACCAAAGGCCACAGAGACAAGCGAACCACTTTCAGCTCAGGTGAAGTATCCTGTGGAAGTCCAAAAGTGTTCCTGCATTTTCATCGGCAAGTTAAAACAAAAGCAGTGCTTAAAATGGCTGTATATTTAATTTGTATCACACAAACATAAGTCAAATTCTGTATTAGTTTTGCAGGGATGGTGCTTGCATTTGTCACATGATATTTTTAGAAAATATGAGCTTCGACATGGAGCAAAGTTTTGTAAAAGCTGCAGTGTGTTGGTGTGTGGAGTTAAGACATGTTTTACAGAATCACACAAAGAAATAAGTGTCTGTTATATGAACATGAACAAGTTTAAATAAAAAATCCTGTTTATATTAATGTAATGCAAAGGTAAAACAGCTGCCTTAGGTGTGAAGAAAATAAAATACATTTTTTTAAATGATCACACACAAGTTTGTTATTAATCAAATTATTAGAAGTAAGTGCCTCTCTTGCAGTAACCAGTAAAATTGAAGTGCTGTATGCTTAATGACTTGAGCTCTAAAATAAAGTCCCATCCTTCAGATTTTGTATTTTCATATTTAATTAGTGTCCAGTGATACACTAAAGAATATCTGCACTGTACAGTAGGCCTATGACATGAACCCATAAACAAATACTGTGTTTTTCTATAATATTATAAGGCCTTTCAAATAATACTCACTCTGCGCTCTTACAATCAAACTAAAAACAAGTAGATTTTGAGGGTATTTAACAGATTTTCAAAAAAAAAAAAGAAAAAAGAAAAAAAAGAGAAAAACACACATACACACACACACACACACAAAGTTTGGAGTTTGAAAACTTAACTTTTAACAGAGGACTTTGTATATTCGTTGCATGGCTGGAAAGCTGCCGGGATGCAGAGCTGCAGAGCTGAAACCCGAGCGTCCACTGAGCGGCGCCGCAGCCCGCAACTTCCGCCGCGCAGCCAGCAGAGCAGAGCCAGCCGGTGCCTCCTCTCTGCAGCCCGCTGCAGGCCAATCCGCTCCCTCGCTCCGTGTTGGGTTACCGTGACAAGGGCCCTGTCTGAACCACGACTTTTAGAAAGATAATATTACAGGTAGGTGCAAGCCACGGACCGTGTCACTATCGATGGACAAATTAAGCATTGAAAAACAAGACCGTGACCCAGAAATTCTCGCTTTAATCGGGTCACCGTGCTCGTTTTCAGCACTGAGTGATAATGGCACCTCTCACTGTCCTTAGCATTTGAAGTCCCCTTACCGCAACCTGTAGCTTTTGGGGCACTGAAAATTGTCCAGCTGGACGCCTTGTATTTTCCCTTATTGGTGCCTTTGTATGTGTTGAGCCATGTACACCTGCCCGCTGATAGCTTTCAACGTTTTTCTTTTTTTTTCTAATCTAGTTGAAGGTCAGTTTACCCCTCTAATGAGCTGCTGTGAGCATTTGTATCAGCAGAGCTCGCCTCTAAACCAAGGCTGCAGATAAATGTGCACAGCCTTAATTCACTTGTAACTCTAATATAAGTTAAATGAAAGAGTCGGGGCATTTAAAGAAACAAGAATGGACCAATTTTCTGCAAATTTAATCACTTTTTGTTTATATTGGTGGCTGTTTTTCTTATCAGCCCCATTATATGTCGACCACAATTTACCTTTTTTAAACACTAAGCTGCAGAATTGACATTATCCTGACCCTCTTGTTAACTCAGCCATATGCTGGACTGCACTGAGTGAAAAGCTGCAGCAAAAAGAGAGTAAATCTCCTCCACTTGCTGGGGTTTCTTTATTGTTGCACATGGGGAAAAAGCGCCTGAAAAGTCCAAGCAGGCTTGTCGGGCGTCGAAGAAGGAATGCTGAGATGCAAACTGATATTTCTCTGAAAAAGGCCGAACAGAGAGTCTTTTGCACCTACAGGGTTTTGTTCAGGGTTCCACTGAGGAAGCCCAATCTAAAGTGGGCCTACAGCCAACTGGGATGGATCCTAGGGTGGAACCTAAACAGATGGGAAGTAGTATAAAGGTGAACGCAAGGTCAATCTGAGCTTCAGTGATAAAGCTGTGGGCACTGCTCATAGCAGTGTTTTAAAAGTTGACTTAAGAAAACAGATTGTGTGGTCAGAATAAACTCTTAAGACCATATTGGAGCAATTTTTTTTTTCCAGGCTCCTTTTGTCTAGATTGCCACAGGCGGAAGCACCAGACACCAAATGGTCAAAAAATTGTTATCATTATGTTTGTCTGGAAATCAGCAGAACGGGGGTGTTGATTTCCAGCAGGTGGGATTTCCTTTGTCCCCCCTTTTTTTTTTTGTTCTAACCCAGATTTTCATGTTTAACAGGCCCACAGCTGATCCATCTCCCAGTACGCCATTGAGACAGAGGAGGTTAAAGCACTCTGTACGCATGGGACCATATTGCAGGTAATTAATATGTCAGCCCAGTGATGAACTTCGTCAATACATCTATCACCACACTTACTTGTAACTGGAGTAGCTCGTGGGATGCTGCAGAGAGCGCCGACTGAGAGTACATTTGTCCATTAGTAAACACTTCATAGTGTGTGTTGTGATTGGGGAGGTAGCGGGGCTCCTCTCTGTCCAGTTGCAGTCATTTTGCGCCCGTCACCTCCTCATTGCTGTAAAAACACTTGCTGTGGTTTGGTAGATTAACAGAGAGCCCCCTAATGGAGTAATTACACCGAGCCAAACATCTATTTTTCACCTGTGCTCTGCCATTATTCTCTGTCCCCTATCCACTCCATTGGAAGTCACTTACTCTCCTTACAATGAGTTATCATTGACTGCCATTTAGACGTTCTGGAGCAATTTGTCTTACTGAGGCCACGCGCTGGCCTCATTGCAAAGAACAATCATTCTCCCTCCAATATATAAAACATTCATGGGGGAAAGGAAGAGAAAATGCCCCACAAACAGATAGTCGAGAGTGGCTAATAGATACTATGAAGGTGACAGACAAGGAAAATAATGTAGGAGATTACTGGAGCGGGAACACGCTCGCACAACCAGTACAAAAGCTGCAGGGACTGCGCGGCTGCAAGGAAGAAATCCTCCACCAGACAAATGTGTTAAATGGGCAGTATGGCAGCTGCTGGTGGTGGTGATTGCTGTTGTTTCAAACAAACTGAGCCTCATTTTAAAAAGTTAAGTCTAAATCTTAAAATTGATGTTGTAATTTGCTGCGATTTCCTCCATTTAGCAGCCATGAGGTCACTGAATGTATGAGATGTTATTCTAGCTGAACATTTTTAATTGATCAGCATGTATGTATGTATTCAACATGGATTTCCTCTGTTTGCTTGGATCTCCTTTGACTCTGTGCTCATTGCTGATTGACTTCAAGTCCTTGGTTCTCCACCGCTGGTTTTTTCAAGCTTTTCATTTGTTCCCATGCCGTATGTAAAGAGGAAACCCTTTTCATCCTCTGGCCTGTAGGTCAGTGTCATTTTACCCAGTCGCATCTGAATGAAGCACAGAACTAATGGGAATAATAAAGAGAATATTACACTGAAGTTTGAAAGGATATTCTCCACGTGCAAGGTTAAATTTCTCCGTCTGTTAGTGCTTTTTTTTAGCCTTTGATGCATTCATTTCAGCAGAGTTGTATCTTATACAAATATTATAGCTGCTGATAGATTATTCATAAAACAGTCCAGCACGCATCCCATTCAGTCTCAGCGGTAAGGGTTAATCAAGCTCTTAACTGAGTGTTTTGTTAGATTAGTCTCTCTCACTGCTTAACACAATGACAAATAACCATTATTCTTTTTCTTGCACTGATAATCGGGACAACTTAAACATTTCTCACCGGCACAAGTGAAACCATTAATCCTCCGCGATGCTGCTGATAAGTGGTGACTTTGGAGTAATGGCCCTGTCACCTTTAAAAAAGGAGAGAAATTTTTACAATTAAAACAAGATGGCTGTTATGTTTTGTGCGTCCCATCTCTTTGTGTCATCAGGACGAGCCTGTCAGTGGTAACAGACAGAGTAATTGAATTGAGTTTGGGTTGATTATGAATATTAAGAGGGATGTCCTCCATGCATAAATATCAGTTTAAATACTTGCAGGCAGTAGGAGGGACGCCTTGGTCAGGAGAGGAAAAGTATGAAATGCAACTTTTATATCTGGCAGTTTTATTATGATTTTGCTTTTATGATTGGCTTTATTGGACAAGTCTGAGCTGAAAGAGACACAATGAAGATTTGTAAGAATAAAGATTTGTAAGAATCGTCCAAGGCTTTTCGACAGGAACCCGACTTGAGTTTCATCCAGTTTATCACAATCTTCCAACCATTTCCCTGTTTTCTCTGATGCACTGCAGATGAAGTTGCTTCATAATGTTT
>JAPQLA010000022.1:13582427-13596250 GCA_029822935.1 Naso vlamingii
TTTTTCCATTAAATCTACTTTATTTGGCCGTGTTATCTTGGCAGCCTTGAACCGATGCTTGGATGGGGCACCGTTCACAACCGCGCTGTGAGCACTGGTATTCACCTTTTTCTATTTCCCAGCTGCAGCACAGAAACCACACGCTTCTTTATTTATAATCCAACCAACCTCAGTGTGTAACTCTTGCCCCGTACTCTTGCTCGCATCACACAGTGAGGTCACTTCCCTCTGCACCTCCACCGCTGCTCTTGCATTCCAACATGGCTCTAGGACAGCAGCCCAGCAAAACTCTCTACTCCTCAAATCACAAAGAGGCCCAGATCAGAGCCGTGCTGGACGGGAGCCAGGATCCGGGCCCTCACAGCCCAGGCAGCTGGGGGCAGCCTATAATAAGTGGGAGACAATGAGAGCTAGCACACCTCCCACGCTTTGCATGTGGATGTCGATTCCAGAATTGAAATTAAATGTTTTCATGGGTCTTTCATAGACCGTGCAAAATATGAAAATAATATGAAAATGTTTAACATAACAGACCTCAGATGAAGAGAATGTGTTACTCTTTGTAACGATTCCTACGATACACATAAAGACATGAAAAGAGGCTCATTGGACCTTTTTTTTTTTATTTTGCTGAAACTTTAAAAACTGTTTTTTCTCTCACCCCATTACTTGTGAATCTCTGTGCCAAGTTACGTCTTATGCTTTACTTATGTTTAAAATTCATGTTTAAGTTTACTGTAAAAACTGGGCAACCAAACAGTATTTTTTGTTTTCCAACACTCGTCAAAACCATGCATGCGAATTTTTTTCCACATGGGAAACCCGACATATTAAAGGCCTTCTGTTTTAATGAATAATAATGAAGAGTTCAGCGTGATGTAGAAGGCGGTGGTGCTTTAATGGTCCCTCGTAGCCTCTTAAGCCTCTGGTGATAAATCTCACACAGGCTTGCCGGTATAACTAAAACCCAAACCTCATTCAACTTCACATCCATCAGTATTTGGCTGAAAGCGATGACAAAGCACTTTCAATTACACCAGTAACTGACTCTGGAAACAGTTCATAGCGGGGTCCAGGCTTGGAGACTAAGGGAAAAAACACAAGAGGGGGAGGGGGTTGGTGGCTGGTAGGGCATCCGTTTGACTTGTTCCCAAATAATAAAAAGGGTAGTGTGACTCGGTGACACAAGGGATGCCGCCAGCATCACCAACCCAAGGACAATTCACCTATTTTGTGTGCTGTCACCCCTGTAGTCTGATTTATGGTTGGGACATCCTTCCTATGACCTGTTCGTCCATCAGCTCGGTACTATAAGGATCCTCTGGTGATTAGAGGCTGAAGTTTCAAAGCATCCTCAGTCAGGGCCCTTGTCGAGCACCAGAGGGCCCTGCGCCGCTGAATGGGGAGAGGCAGTCGGGAGGTAGAGCGCTGCAGCAGGAGGAGAGTGCCATTCTTAACCCCGGAGCACCAGAGGAGAGGAGAGCTTTTTGAGAATCCATCAACTGTAAATGCTTCATTCTGTAATGTTGCTGTTTTCTTTTCCATTTTTCAAACCCGATTTTGTAATTATATTTCCTGGAGTGTGCGCTCTCTAAAAGTTAACACGGCAGTGTTTAATTGGAGTGATTTTACTCATAATTGCATGATCCTCTCGGCCACTTTTGGCTTCCACTTTGTTTCAATAAGCAGGCTAATTTTGGCATCCGTCCTCAGAATTAATCAGTATAGCATACTTAATATTGAAGTTTGAAAATGAAATAGCTGAGAAAGCGTACATCTGCTTTAAACTTTAAAGCTTAACCATAAACAAAAAGAGCAAACCCTGACACCGACAGCACCCGTCCACAAAACATGAATGCAACAGTATATAAGCGATGATCATTTCTTCTCTCTTTTAAAATGCCTTTATTACATAAATAAAAACAGAGTCTGATCCTCCAGAGTGTGTGATCTTCTCATGCACCTCTGACTCCAACCCCCCTGATGAAAGGCCCATACTAACATGGGGAGTCCTGAGCCTTTACTCTCTAACTTCAGGCAATTATGACACAGAGGAGATCTTTGCCTTCTGCACTGAAAAAGAAGAAGAAAAAAGGCATCCTTTTTTTTCCAAGCTTAGTTGTAAAAATAAGCTTGCTCTCCTCAATTGCAGTCACCCCGTGCCCTTTGCAATAGCAGCAAGGATGTATCGGAACAAGCCATGGGGCAAAACAAATCACTTGTGATTTACAGAATTATAAAGATTTTAATAGCTGCAATGTTTCTCTCTCAGATTGGTCTTTATTTCCAGGAGTCAAAGTTTCCTGGGTGCCCCAGGCTTTTTAAAAGCAGTAATTGGCCAACAGAGAGACTTTGGATCTCCCTCAGTGATTGAATGTATTTGTTGCGATGAACTTGAGGGTATCACTCTAAAGATCACAAGTCCAGGTTGTGAGAGCCCGCAACTTATCAAGCACAGTTCGGTTTGCAGCCGTGCAAGTCAGACTACTTTTCCATACAGATTTGTTTCAAGCTCTAACCTTTCTATGGAACTTGATTTTTTTCTTCTAATTAGTTACGTTTCCAGATAATTTTGCATAAAGTACGGGGCTCTAGTTTGTGAACTGAAGAAATCCCTAAATTAATACACAATAATTGTGATGACAGAGTGCATGACTGTTATTCTGGCAAGTGAGAAAAGCAGTTGCACACAAAGTACATCTTTGAGGAAATGACATTGATTTTTTTTAAGTGAAAATCACTTTAATTTAGCTCTTTTTTCAGCTTCTGATAAAAAAATGCACTACTTTTTTCTAAACATAAATAGATTTTATGTATAAAGTTTTATTAAACCATGCAGAGATACCAACAACAACCAAAAAATACAACTGAAGCTTAATGTTACTAACACAATTGTGCCTCACAATAAATAAATCAACCAGAGTGACTAATTCTGCACAAATCTGATGGTTAGAAATGCGATCACGTGCACTCACTGCTGAACAGCTCTTACCTCTTCTCTTGACTGAAACCAAACATGTAGCTTTCTCTTAATTAAACAACCTTTCTGCACCTCTCACTTGTTTTTTTTTGGAAAGTTGGGCAGCAAACAGTTCAGAAATGTCAGCGTAATTAATTCCCCTTTCACAATAAAGAACTCTCAACTTTATGCAAAAATTCATGAAATAATTAAAATTCATTAACTGACATTTTTCACATTGCCATCCATAGAGTTATGGATTGTAGTTGCTCATATGAGTTACATTAATTAATGGGACAAATATGTTTCTTTTCTGCTCTTTCTCTTAAGCGTTGAATTGTAGTTGGCACACCTGCAGAACGTCTCTCATGATGTTGAAAGCATGCGCTTTCGAACTGTTAGAAAAACAAGCCTGGCAGTAGCTAAGCTATATTAAGGAAATCCACCAGGGAGGCATAATCGAGTTTGACTCTCTACCGGTGGTCTCCTTGTTAGTGTTGCGAGTGTCAGAACTGACAGTGCAGGTAGCTCAAATGCCACTTAAGGTTTTAGCTTCAGCGGCTTTTGGAAAGAAATGACCGTGACCTGTGCAGCTCGAGCCCACATCCCACACCCTTTCTGCCTGACAGCTGCTCAATGGCAAGTGTCTGCCAGCATGCCGAGGGGAACGCTGCCAAGCAGCCGGAGATGGAGATGATTACCACATCCCTCTCTCCCTCTCAGCCTGCTCACTGAAAACTGATACCTACTAACAAACTGCTGTCAACATGTTAGCGAGGCAGAGAGAGTGAGAGCGATAGTATGTGCTGAGAGAGAAAAAAGGGAGAAAAAGAGATGTGTGGGAGAGTCAATGTGAGGAGTCCAAACAAGTTAGGATTAATGACACTGAGACAAGTTGCGTTCCGCTTTTTTCAGAGGTAACACTGCGGTGGCAGACTTGAAGAATGCAATCAACGCTATAAGGAAAAGCCTGCGAAGGCAGGAACTCACCTACGGAGTGACGATCAAATGATAAATGTCAGAAAACGTAGTCACAAGGTCACTAGTTTTCAGGCTGCTGTAGCTCATCATGCAGAATTATGTACATCCACGTGCAGTCATGGATATGACTGTTTCTTTGGTAGAAGTTTTACTTTTTTAATGTAACAATTATAATTGGTGCACAGTGAAAGCTTCATTGTCAAGTTTCTACATCAAAGTTTGCATGGTGTTGTGCAGATATGCAAATCGCTGTAGACCTTTACTCCAATCACTTAAAAACTTCGGTTTTCCTGCTGAGTAAAGAATGAATGCAGTTCTTCCACAGAAGAGTTATAAATGTCATTGTTTTTGAATAAATCCCCCACTGTGCCACTTTAAAGTGAAATGAAGGAAAAATCCCAGCTGACATATATTTTTCTAATTGTTGCAGAGGGGGGACAGGAAGCAGCATGGAGTAGCTTGAATTATCGGCAATTAGAATATTGCTGTGCTTAATTACAAAAGATTTTGATTGTCTGATTTTCAGCAAAAGGCCTGTTTAAGCTACTGTTGTAATACACATTTGTTTTTTTTAAAGATGAGGAATGACAATTATGATAATGCACATCCCAGCAGGAAATATTTTTGTCAGAGACAGAAAAAGAGGACATGCTAAGTAGACACAATGCATATGTAGATTCTTTAAAAATGCTAATTAAAGACATTGTACCAATCTTTTTTATATATTTTTTTTTTGTAATTTGGAAATGAAGATTATTTTCAGGGCACTGCAGCTTTATTAAAGACAAATGTGACAGGGTACACACTGAGGTTTAAAAATAACAAAGAAGAATTTGTTTTATTGTGTCATCTAAATCAGCCATTGTTCAGTTTGGTTTTATTAATCACTCTGCCAGACTGAGGGTTCAAAAAACTCTCAGTCAGGTTTTTGTTTATCAGCTTGAGGTTACAGCTCAGGTAAAAGTTTTCTGCTATTATGAAAAATGTCAATTACTTTCAAAAAACAAAAAAAAGGCAAAACTTTGTAATTGGGTGTTCAGTTTTACTCTACAACTGAAATCCACAGAGGTCAGTAATTTAATTTAATTTTGTGTATTTTACTAATTAAATGCCGCAAATAATAATAGTAATAATAATCATACTAATTCAGGGACAGAATAAAACTGTCTACAGTAATTCTTTCTTGAACTTTGTTGAGCAACAAGATAAGTATTTCTCTAAAAATCAATTTTCGAGAAGAGACAATGGAAACAAACCTAAGTGCTAGCTTGAACCAACCCCACAAGGCTTCCAGGGAAACCACCAAGCCTAAGAAGCACTTTATTAGCCAGCAGGGGGGGGTCAGGAGGACCAGCCCTGTCATTGATTGAGGTTGGAGGATGCATCCACAGCTGCACTTTCTCTAAATTTCTAAGAGTAAATATGCACCTTTGAAGTGGGGGGTGCCTAGGAGCACTCCTCTGCACAGATTGTGTGGGTTTCTGTGGGGAGCTGTAGTTACGGGAAAGATCAATGGACAGGGCATTAGGGGGAAGAGTACACTACACTGTCCAGCCCTCCAGCCTACAGAACAAGTCAGCAGCTCCTAGATGGCCAGTATTATTGAGCTCAAGGCAGTTTAATTCTCCATGCTGTTTTCTCAGCCTGATAAATTTCAACCTTTCCGGCTGCAAGATGTGCTGGAGAAAAAAAGATGGTATATACTTTATATACAGCTGGGCTTTGGCTCATATTGCTCTGCCAAAAGTCTTCCTCGGCACACATCAACTTTTGTCCTAGTTGTGATCTTGAGAAAATCCTTGCAGGTTTAGGAAATAAATACATTTTAAAACAGACTAGCTGAGCACTTGCTGCAGCATGCTCATTATAATCAGCTCACGTGGGTCCTATTTATTTACGTCATTGTGGGTATTTTTGTATGATAAGCACGCAGTTCTTAATCGACATTTGACGATAAACATCAGGCTTTACAAAAATAATAATATTCAGACGATATTTTGACTGGAATTCTCCTGTCTGTTACGACTGACTGGAAAACTCCTCTGTCCACTTTGCGAGAGCATGGAAAAACCCATATCCTGCTCATTGTGTGGCTGGATATGTGTGCTTGTGGCAGCCTTTAAGTGCACTATACTTGTGCTGAACACACAGCTTCCAATATTGTGGTTTGTAAAGACTATGGAAAAGCCTTTTGGGGTAGCCACACTTCCAGAAGAGGCTAATCTGCTCGTGGTTGGTACAGAGTGATAAATGAGCAAAGATATTTAAGCCTTTGCTTTTTCTACTTATGCCTCATAATATCTGTCTCACACTCTGTGTTTAATCTGAAAAACCCTTAAAATTGTATAAATAATTATATAGCCTACTCACATTTATTGGGTCTGAATTAAATTCATTTAGAACCGTAAATGTTGCACTGTGCTGAGGACGAGAGGGCGACATGCATCATGTCCGCAGAGTGTCAGGGTGTAGCGCCTCCGCACTCCCAGGTGTCGTCAGGGTTTGGCTCCACCAGGCTCGGGGATGCAGCCAGAGAGAGTTAGCATTTACAACCCCTGTCACACCCTACAAAACACTGTGTCACTCAAGCACAGCCTGTGTGGCAGCTCTGGCATTAATGGAGACGCTGACATCTTCCGACAGAGTGTTTATCTAATACTAATGCTAAGCAACCAGAGCCAGTCGCCCCCACACGGAGCCATCGAACCCCGCCGCAGACCTCGGTGTCTGGCAATCACGCTAGTTTTCCCACTCATCCCTCATGACTTATAGAATTCATAACAATGGCTTTGCTGCTGCTCTGTGTCATGTCTGTTTTTTTTAATCATTCAGCCAGATATTTCTTACCGCCGTTGAATAGACCCGAGCCCGACTGCTTCACAGGTGCTTGAGGCACAGTTGGGTAAATTTATGACATGTTGCAGGAAGCATCACCTGTGTATACTGGCATGAATCTTCGGCTCAGGGCCTCCGACTAAAGGTTGTTTACATTTTTCTGCTGCAGTGTTATTCTCCAACATTTTTTCTTGCAGTTCTCTTGGCTTCCCCTCTCACAAACACACAGGCTGGTCTTTAGAAGGGAACATTCAAGCTTGCATTGAGGAAATAAACAGAGAATCTGCAGTCATTTTAACAGGATATATGAAGATGTGTTTAAATAAAATATTTTTGCTTCTAATTCATCTACGTCGTGTACATACAGTATCAGATATGATATTATAGATTGTAAATTCTGTTAGAAGAAGTTGTCAAGAACAATAGATAACAGCCAACAGTAGCTGCTCTGAGACTAAACATACTGTCCGTTACACAATGCACCAAAGGCAGCAAAAATTCCTATATATTACTATATGTATCAGAGACTGATGATGGGTTCATGAAGTGTATGGAGCTATCTTTAGAGGATTGATTTCCCATACTGCCATGCAGTTGGCTGCATTTATATTCCATGCCTGTGGCTCTGTGACCCCTGGTTCTCCTTTGATGTGGCAGGCAGAAGCACAAACCAGGATGAGGCAGAGAGAGAGAAGGCTGAGGGATAGCAAAAGGTGAAATGGGAGGAGTGGGGGGGGGGGGGGGTAGAGATTTTTCTTGTGGTGCAGGTTTCGAGGAGGGATGAGAGGACGGGATGAGGGAGTGCAAAAAGACCGGTATGAGTTTGCAGGGAGCAGCGCGAAACCAATGAAGCCATCATCTGACAGATCTGTGAGAGTTTGCACCGAGGGCGGGTTGGTTGGTGGGTGGGCAGAAAGGAAGCCGGGCCGAGGGGAAAGGGATCGGGTGATGGTGGGGGGTTGGGAGAGGGCACGGCGGTGGCGCGAGCTGATAGAGACGTCAGCGCCGCTTCAGTAATCTCACGACGGCTGGCCGCAGCGAGGGGCCATCGAGGGGCCCACGAGAGCACAGGCATGATAGAGCAGACCACCCCGACAACACTAGCAGGGGGCCAGGCAGTATGGACAAATCAAAGCGGGAAGAAGTAATTTTTGAGAAATTACAGAAATCTCCATGGAAATTAGCATGAAACACTTTCTAATCTCTTGCTTTTCACCGCGGACGATAGGGGTCAGTGCTTCAAGTTCTCCAGCCCTTGCTTTCTCTTTCTCCCTCGCCCCATCCCTAATTTCATTATTCCCTCTTGATTTTTTCCCGTCTCCCTCCTGCTTTTTATGTATACTCATTTTACTGCCCGACACTCCGAAATAGCCCCTCCCTCCGCTCATATTCTTCAACCATTCATTTGCTTGAACCCTTTTTCATTGACCACAATTAAACGTTTAGATTTTTAAAGGCAAATCAAGGGAGAGCCAAGCCGTGCCCTCGGAGTGACACAAGATCAAGCTGCTGGGCGCTTTGGAGCCTCAGACGGGGTGAATCCCCCCAGATTTGTCCTCTGCACCCTTCCTTTCGTTCTCGTGGTGTCTGTCAGAGCTCAGAACACTGTTCAAATGAATGGGAGGAGTGAGGCACCCCGAGCTGCGACCCCGTGGTTATTGGTAATCAACAGCATTTACAGCAATACAATGAGAGACCTAAGACATAATTCTTCTCATCACAATTGCTTTTGAGTTCAGCAATAACAGACAAAGCAAACCTTGGGAAAACGGCCGTGGAGCAGTTTTGCAGATATGCATGCTCAAGGAATTTTGGATTGGCTTCTTTGGATCTCCTCATACTTTTGAGCCTTTGTGTTACAAATTAGATTAATGAGTTTTCTCGCTGTCAACTTTTATAAAAACAGGACAAGACGTATGTTTTTATGTAATATAGCAGCAAACTATTTGTATATTAAAATACATTTAAAACTGTGCAGTTAAAAAGATCCTAAATTTTAAAAAGTTATTCCTTGCTTTCATTATTGTTTTTGTTGCTTCTTATGTTGTTACTATTATAATCAAGAGGAACAAATATTTCATCATTACATCTACAAATATAGCTTACAAAAAATAGAATTGTGCATTTTTTGTTTTTTTTCCATTTTGCATCCATGGCAACACAGACCCTGTTGTCCTCGTTTCATTATGGTCATGTCATCAAACATTGCACTAAACAGAGCTGCTCCTGCTTCACTGAAGCACCACACTTTGTTTTTGTGCTGCATGTAAATTGTTCCTCCTCGCAAGTTCTTTCCAAGGCCAGACCGAATATTAAACTTTTTTGAGTAAATTAAACAAAGTAGCACCAATATTTTTATGACATGACATTGTGAAATTTGTCCAATTCAGTACAACAGAATTATTATGTTTTCAAATAAATTATTACATAAATTACATTTTTTAAAAAAATGCTTTCCCATCCCTCTGCCTCACTATTAGCAGACAGCAAAGAGGACAGAGTTGCCAGGAAATTCAATCGAGGCAAATCCAAAAGAGACCAGGGTCTCTTGAAGCTTCAGTACAAACAAGAGCCAATGGAAAAAAAAAAAAAAAAAAAAAAATTAAATTGGGTCATCATTTTGTCCTGTTGTACCACCGTATGGAAACATAATTGCATTCAGCCACCACAGTACGAATTTATCTGAAGTTAACTTAACTGATTTCGTAATTTTATCAAATATTTGAAGTTATTATTTGTTTTTTTTCATTTATTTTTCTTTGAAATATTCAAAAAATTGAATTAGACTTTTCTTGCCATTGTCATCCTGAAATGTTGCAGAATGATTTTCCAAAACTTACAATGTCAAATAAAGTCCACACATCTCTGCCCTATTAAGAAAAAAAAGACGCACACAAATTCGCTAATAGGTACAGTAGACGAGATAGAAAAAATGGGCATTAGGTCTGTCTAAAATAGTGGCATTTGATTAGCATCATGTTGTATGCTGATTCATGTGGAATAGCTATAGAGTAACAGTGGTGGGGACTTAATTAGAGTGCTTGCAGACCTGGCACATTGCAGTGACAAGCAGTGGAAATGTGTGTAAGATATAGAAACCTTTCTGACCTCTAGTTAAACCTTCTCTTCCCTCTAATTAAGCTTCAGAGTTGGATTGTCTAGTTTTTTTCCCTCAGCCATTCACATGCAGTTTTGCTAATTGCAACCTTAGAAAATGACAGTATTGTCCAAAATCATAATCTATGGTATTGTCTAACATATGTCAAAAGAAAAGAAGTCTCAGAAATGATCAACTATAAATACATGGTAAAGTTGCACATGTTGTAAATGCACTGTAAAGGTTAAGAACTGGTAAAACTCACAATAGATTCTGTCATAAAAATTAGGAATAATAGCAGTTATTTGTAGATAATATACAAATTACTTGTAGATGATATTTAAAAATGTTTCCTTTAGTTTTTGAACAGTCAGATCAACATGCCACGGTGCAAATTAAAAATAGTCTAATTCAGACGATGCCGTATTTAATGTGTTTTGAAGGAATGCACAGATATAGAGCTTGAGACCTCATTTAACCTGCATGGTACAAACATTTGGCAGGGCCTGAGTGTACCTGCTCCTGCCTGCAGTTCTGGCAGCAATAGATAGATGGCACTGCATCCAAGGTAGAGCAAAGGGCCAGAGACTTCTCCCTTCCATCTTTCAGGGTCTTACTCTCATTATCCATCCGAAAATTAACCTGTCAATTTATCAATCAACACCATCTTGAGTTTTCTGCCTCCTGTTTGGCGACTAGCATTGCAACGACGCTGACGCACAGATAACCAGGAGGTATGTGTTTGTTAGTGTAGTGAATGAGTGCATTATCACTTAAATGACTGCTATGAATCACAATTGCTGCCAGTTGGTTGATAAGAGGTAAATACACAAGCAATTTGATTTTAAAGTATATATCTGTTTATGTATTCTTTTATGTGTGAAGAAAATAAGGTCAGAGCCCGGCGGGCAGTGGTTTGGCTTTGCTGCACATCGTTTTCCTCAGAAGTCCTGTACAGTGCACGGCCAGGTTGTATTCTCAAGACTGAATTCTCCAGTTTCCCTCCACTGCCACCTCACTGAAAAGAAAGATGCTTTAAACGACAAGCTTGCGTGTGATTTAAAATTTGTAAATGTTCAGTTTGGTGCGATGTGATTCTTTTATGGCAATACAAAGGGAGCTTGTAATACAGAGAAATGCAAAATTAAAATCTGAATTAAAAGGTAACCTTATAAAATTATATTAATAAAAGCATTATAATTTAGTAACAACAGTAGCTCCTGCAAAATTATTCAAATAATTATAAAAGAATGTGTTTTTTTTTTTTCTTAAATAAACAGATTGGGTAGAAACAGCATCTTTATAATTAAGGCCACTTTGGTCTTCAATTAATTATTTGAAACACAGCATCTATTTGTTCAATATTATGAATATTCAGTTCAAATGAAATATTTTGTAAGTTATTATTTTTCTTACTAATCTAAAAAATAATGCAGAATTGCAAGTGTAAATATCAATATTTTAGTTTAAAAGTGTTTCATTGACATTGCACACATTGCCTAATTCTTCTCTATTGACTTTGGAGTTAATGTTACATCTGCTCTTAGAAATATCTGAAAGACGCGGCGCGTTGAAATATGTGTTTGCATGCTCAGCATGCTACAGAGTTATAATAAGCACTGGGACATGTCTTTATCTCTAAATGGGTTATAATGTGATAAGCTAAACTAGACCCTCAAAAATCCCCACCAAGTGCAACCACGGGTGGGGGACCTCAATTGCTTCAGTTCATTCTCCTTTTTTTTTTTTTTTTCCTGGGAATTCTCTTCTTCTCTGTTCAGGTTATTAGCCGCTACATGACTGGATCGCCCAAAAATGGAAGGATGCGAACAGAACCAGATAGGGATTGTAAAAAAGCATGATGGACTTTTCTTTTTCAATTGTTGTTATTTGCAAACGGCCTTATTGTGCGGAGGTGCTGCAGAGGAGGGGGCGCTAGTGAGGGAAGAGGGTGCAGAGTGTTTTAAAATGCTGACAAAAAAAGACGAGAGAAAAAGGAAGACAACATCTGGTAATTTGTTTCAGTAAGCTTAGCCTAATGATGTAAGCAGATTACTTTCCAACAGAGGGGGACAGGGGCATAGGGGGCTTTTTTTCCTTTCTTTCTTTCTCCTTTCCGTGCCCCTTATGTGTCCTCCCATCAAAGATCGAGCCACTGCCCTGCACACAGTTAGCTCGTATCGCCGACTTGCTCTTCCGTGCCGTTTGATAACTCACGTAGTGCAGAAGTGGATTTTGATCAAATCTGAAAATATTTTGGCTGGCAGTAGGGGCTTGGGGCTTGTTTTGCAGGCTGTTTTAACGCCTTAAAACTATCTGCGGTGGGATGTGAGCTGCTCGATGCTGTGGGTGCCCCTGGCCCGATTTGCTCCCTCTCCTCGGAGAGCAGAGATCAGTGGTATGCCCAGATTGAAAGGGAGGGCAGGAACCCGGGGTGATGAAGGACACTGGCTCCCTGTCAATGTGTGGAGGAGACTGGAGGATAAAACACACCATTAAGACCAATTTAGAGTGTTGCTCTAAATTTCAGCAGGACTGATCGATCCTGACAGGAGGGCATCGTACCGCCTGCCAGATCACTTAAACCACTGGCCCTTGTCTCACGTTGCTTAATGTCATGTCATTGGCTATCATTCCCAGTCGAACAGCGAGCTGCTGGATTTTGTTTCAATTACTACTTGTAGGATTACCTTTTTATTTTTACACATCAGTAATCAATGAGGATTTTGATAATGTCATAATGCAATCTCAGTATTGCATTAGGTTCTTCTTTTTTTTCCCTCTATTCTTAATCCAAAGTGAAATCCTCAGAGACTAGCTGTCCTCTTGGTTTATTGATTTTTTTTCCCCTCGCTCGGTGAACACTGGACAGAAACTTGAGAACTGAGGTACAGAAAAGAGACTATACCTTTACTCCAGGGCTTAACCATCAGACAGGTAGTTTACATCATAATAACAACAACAGATAATAATGCCTTTTTTTTCTGGAGCTTTTTTTGTACATTATTGCAGCTTGTAGTGCTTCTCAAATTAAACAGGGCAGATATCTGACAAATAATGAAATTAAAGCCAAATCAGTTCATAATAACTAAAAAAAGTCGAAGCAACGAAGATGGAATAAACCCTATTTAGATTCACGATGAATCATCAAAGAAACATGTGGAAGTGTTCATAAAGAAAAAAAGTGTATTTTCCCCATTAATTCTCACATCAGTTGTGATGTGCATCACGCTACACGCACATTTAAAGAAGCAAGTCCTTGTCAATATAAATACATAGTGTATGTTGTGATATGCAGAGTCCCTGCATGCGCTGCGCATCATTACTGCAGTGCTTCTGTCTGCCGGCGCTGACATTTTATATGCCATCTATTTATTAGTTGGGATGTTCATTGAGGCAGCTCAGGTTAAGTATCTTGCTCAGTGTCTGACTGGAGATATTGAACCTGCAGCCCTCTTGTACCAAGTTCAGTTCCCTAACCACAACCAGTTTGCCCCTTTGAAGGATGAGGTCTCAGGAAGAGTGCTGCTATGTATACCACACAGACAGTGATCTATTCTGTGTCTGATATCATGTTGCTCCATGTCACTGACTGATGTTACCTGCATCCCCCCGCGATGATTAGATCCATGACTGCGCCTACAGTTCCCTTATAAAATCAGTCCCTTTCTTTTAACCCACGAGACGCCGAGCCCGAGGAAAGGAGCGAGCGAGTGAAGGAGCGAGGGAAAGAGAATAAGTGAAGTTATTTTACAGGATGATATTGCTTCATCGCGTGCTGTCATTCCATCCTTGACAAATGTTCCTCATCTGAGTTGGTGACGTGCTCCACTGTGTAAACGGGTTATGAGCTGGAATGTAAGTTATGTAAGTCAGAATGCTTCGCGACATCTGCTAAGCACATTTACATGTAATGAAACATAATGTAATAAAAATAATGGAGGCAACATA
>JAPQLA010000022.1:13625447-13636575 GCA_029822935.1 Naso vlamingii
ACACACACACACACACACACACACACTCCGATACCTTCTGCCTCTAACCTTTACCCACCATGATACTTTTACTCAAAGTTTCGCTGCACTTAATACACAGTAGAGTGCCCTGTTTATTTGTGTTGTGATGTTTTGTGTTGAGCAACCCCATTAACAGTGGTGGCCCATACCCGAAGACCCACCGGCAGCTTCTTAAGGGTGTGCAGGTTACGGAGGGCTGCAGCTCGGGCACTGAATGGGAAACCAAGATGACACTACCTCTTGAGCTGTGTGGGAGGGAGAGAGCTGCTGATAGCGAGGCAACGGAGCCCCTGTGTGCAGCACGAAGCCCTCGTCATGCTTCCTATTTACACCACAACTCTTGTCTGTTTTCACTATTCATATTTCATGCAGTATCGTGGCATGAAAGAGAGTTATTTCCTTCATGGTGGAGGGCAGGATATGGCTGGCTCTCGGGTCACGCGGCTCACAACAAGTTGGGGCGGGGGGCGGCTTTTCTGGATTCGAAGCATCAAAACAGTCTGCACAAATAGAAAAGGAATATTTCCCTTGAGACTTAATGCCCAGAGTCCTCTGTAGTTACCAAGAACATGGAGCTTTACATAAATCTGATGAGTGAAAATCTCAGTATAAAAATCCAAGAGGTAAAATTTACACTTTTCTTTGAATTATTGCTTTTAACTGTGTAATGAATAAAAAAAAAAAAAATCATTACCTAATTTAAAGTGTGAACAACACCACTGTCATTTACATATGTAGTGAAGCTTTTTCACACTCTTCTGTAATAAACACAATGTGATAAGGACCAGGTATATTTAAAAGGTGTTAATGAACTGCTGATTTAATACTCTCCATTCCCTTTCAAATTATTCCCCCATTAATAACCACCTGTCATTTAAAAAAAAAAAAAAATCCATGTTTTTGTGTGTGTTGCCTCTGATTTAAAGTGGCAGTTGTGTAACAGCTGGAACGTTGATAGAAGGAAAGCTTAATTTTGAAATGCATTGTAGTTTTAAACTTTATCCAATTCTCTTGGAGTTGCACACAAATTATAAATAAATATAAATCAGTTGAATAAATTAATATGGTCTAAATGTGATTTAAATGAGTTCAGATTATTCAAATTCAAAAGAAATTTCATAATTTACGTTTTTTAAGACTTTTTGGAATGTTTTTCAGTTTATTTTCTGCAAAGGTAAACTGGAAAAAATGTTTAGGAAATTAATTTAGTTTTGTGAGCACCAGAGAAATTCTCCTGGAGAGCTGTCAAAAACAGAAAGGGGCCAGAGAAAAGAGGAACTGAAACTCTGTTAGCAACGCAATTAAACTCTGGTAATGAGGTCAGACATCAGATCCAGTGCAAGTGATATCATTACACAGGCTGAACGAACGGGCCGCTCCAGCTGCCATGCTCTTGCTGTGGGATTAGACTCACTGTCCTGAGGGCGGCCCTTTTACCAGGCTGACCCCTGCCTGCCACTGGGGCACCAGCCACCCCCTGGGCTCCTCTGGGCCTTGGCCCACAGTCCCAGTGCCTGTGGCACCAACAGGACTGCGGAGAAGTGAACTGTGCTGCCACGTGGGATGACAGGACAGGCCACTCCATTAGGAAGCACAGAGACAGGCAGGCACCAGCACACAATCCACCCTGTGTTGCCAACTACGAATTACTGGGTTCCTCTATTTCAGTCAGCTCATTTGTAAAAACCAACCAACAATGACAAGGTGATAAAAGGACATTGTATCAGTGATTAGAGTGCTGCGCTTGAACCTGTTCAGATGTGCCTCACAAATAAATCCAACTTTTTCCGGAAAAGGAATTCTTTCTGCTTAGTTAAAAACATGGTTCTTGCTTGCAAACAAGATTGAAATAATGAAACATACAGATTGGTTGCACTCTAATTTTCTTGCCCCATTGTTTAAAGCCTCGTTTGCAGAGTCCCTAGCAGGAGTCGGCTTAATTTGTCTTTTCTTATTTGGTCTGCTTGTGTGTTTTGTGCTGTTCCCTTTTTGTCTCCCATGATTACTTTGAATATATCGTTATGACATTCAGCAGCAACAATAATTCTTCTGTTCTAATTCATATCAATTAGTCGGGGACGGTAATTCAAACTGACGGCACAGTGTATCTTGAAAGGCTTGCGAGGATGTTGTGGCGGCAGCATCACTGTGCAGCCAAAAGCCACCCTCCTTTCCCCTTTCTTCCCCCTTTCTGTCTTTCAGTCCACAACAAGGGGCTCCAAGCAAAGAGGACAATACAAGTCGGAGCCAGTACTTTGATAATTAGTTATTGATTGAGAACAATGGCACGGCGTACACTGTCGTATTAGCTAGACGCCAGTAGGTCGCGACACCAAGAGCAGCCATCATGAAACGAGGGCCAAAACATGCCTGACTCCCCTAATAAGATATTCCTTCATGTTTTTCTCTTTCATTTCCCTCCTCTTTTTCCTTCCTCGGGCATGTTAGTGTTCAGGCTGCATGGGGTCAAAAGTATTAATGCTGGTGCACAAACGAGTGCCTGATGAAGGAGAATGTAATTAGAGAATGCCCACTCAAGCTCCTCGTAGCACAGTGCCATATTTTTCTTTATTGTTTGTTTGTTTGGAGGACTTTTCATCCCAAGTGCCTCCCTCCCAACAAACAACAACAACAAAAACACATCATTTAAAAATATTTTGAATTTTTTGTCACTGCTAGCATTGTTTTTGTGCCATACAGAACATGTCATTGCCAATGAAATATGCATAAAAGCATTGTAAAGCAGTCACACATACAAAGATCAAGTTTGTGTTTGCATGAATTATTTTTCATTGCAAGAGTCTGCTTAATTTGTCTAATTTTATCTGGTATCTACCTACAAAATATATATAAATGAATACATACATGTTGTATTATCACACACTTGTGATTGACACGAGCTGTGCGTCAGATTCTCTCTGACAATCTAGAGAGAAAACAAACGCATCTCATCACGATCTGTGGCTGATGGATGTCAGAGATGGTGTCACGTAGCGAAAGTTTGGCTTTTAACCAAGCCTTGTTTACATATAACAGAATATCCTCAAATAATTGGTAGGTCTCCTCGCTAAAGAGGGACGT
This sequence comes from Naso vlamingii, assembly GCA_029822935.1. Classification (NCBI taxonomy): domain Eukaryota; kingdom Metazoa; phylum Chordata; class Actinopteri; order Acanthuriformes; family Acanthuridae; genus Naso; species Naso vlamingii. Next base: position 13,628,550 of record JAPQLA010000022.1, read on the forward strand.
GTCAGCTTTGGCATCGGTGTGAAAGAAGCTCCCTAACTCGCCTCACCTGATCCGTGGCCTGTAAAGACGCACCTGGCATTCAACAGACAGGGCAGCAGCGTCAACTGAACAATGGAGGACTGTCAGGCCCGACAGCAGGGCACGGCTCTACCATCACTGCTCTGACAGCGAGGGCCTCAGAGGGTAAACTGCTTTGCTGGAACTAATTAAACAGATGAAGTTATGACATGAATATGCAGATGTTGTTTACATTTTACCATATGGTATTATTTCAGGTAATAACGCACAGGAGAGCCTTCCCACTCATTAATGTGAAGGGATGGAGTGAAAACACTGTCTGTCAAGAGACACTCGGAGCGTGTTCGAGAAATATGATCAGACTGACACGCGGGTGTTGAAATCTATTTCAAGCCACTCAATTAACATACATGTTGATAGCTATAGCAGTTTGATTTAAATTGTTAGCACTGCTGTAGATGTTGGACGGGCGACTCTTTGTTGGGAGTCGAATTTATCTCTTTTCTTTAAATCTATCCAAATGTGTCAGATTTCCTCCAATTTAAAGTGTAAAATTAATTATCAAAACATTGGCAGTGTCTTATTAACTCATATGACAATATTTTTGTTTAACTAATCTGCAGCCTAAATTCAATAGAGTCACACATGTGGGTATATTGTTTTTCGGAGCTGCTGTATGAGGCCTCAGTGCAGCTGCCATAAACCGGGTTTAGTTCTCGATGCACTGCCTGCATTTAACTCAACTTCTCTGTTTTTTTTCATCTTCCTTTTTAAAAGTAGCAGAACTGTCTGAGTTCCTTTTCCCCCAGTTTTGTGTGCAGCCTTACCATTCCCCTGGAGCGGGTGCTGAGAGGTTAAGAGGGAAAGGGCCGATGGAGTCGCGTTTAGTAAGAAGTGTGGGATCACGGGGGCCAGCTGGTGGGGTGATGGGGAGCGTAATTGTGCCCGCTGTGTGGATAGGGTGGGGGGTGAAAGGATGGGGTGAGAAGCCCTGGAAAAAAGGGAGGGGAGGGGACACCTCAATTACCTGTGCTCCCTCTGACCCCTCTCTCCCTCTGTCTCTCCACGGACAGACCCGCTGTCTGAGAGGCGGGGCGCGTTTCCACAGGCAGATGCACATCCCCCTCCTTTGTTCGAGACAGCATTCGCTCCTCTTCCTGAGCTGCACAAACTTAATTGCAACAATCTCCTCTCTAATGTGTTCCTCCCTTTATTTGTCACTGTCAAAAAAATCTGAATTTTTGTCTTTAAAAAAAAAAACAACAAAAAAAAACAACAAAGCATTTTTCTGATGTGTGTTTATGTTTGATCACGGAACTTGGTCAGGCGATTTTAGATTAAAGACGTACAACGAAATGAAAAGCGAATTTACCTGAACTGAGCGCTTCTCTCGAACATATTCAGCAGGTTACATGCAGCTGTCATAGTTTATTTTGGAGCCCCTGCTTGGGCTAATACAGTAAGTGACAGAGACTGGTGTAAAATCAATACTTCACAGGAGTGTGATGTCTTAATAAACTCTCTGTGTTGTTCAGACAGGAAAGCTAGACATGTACGAGAAGGACTACAGCGCAGGCCATTGTGAAGCTGTCAAGTCTGGCCCTCAAAAGCAGATGAAGCTGTCAGATTATTAATATGTTTATACTGACAGGCCCCGAGTCCACCCCCAAAACCCTCCCCTCTTTCAATGTCTCTCAAAAAATATGCTCAGCTTCAAAGACAGAGGCCACGGGGTGGGATGCAAGGTCAAAGGCCAAATACATTTTGAAAGCAAATTCTCTTCCTTTTGCAACCTGTTTTTATTGCTGTCGCTCCCCTCCTCTGTGGCGAGCATTCAGCTGAAACTTAGGCTGAATTGGCAGCAGCTTTCAAAGCGCTTGGCAGCCTGGTGATCCTCAGGAGCTCTCAGCTGACATCTCTCTGGGCTCGTCTATGCTCAGGGGTCAGCGCGAGCCCTGACTCCCAGGACCCGCTCACTCAGGCGCTACCATGAGTCAGTCCCGCAGACTGAAATTAAAATGTGAAAAGCTGCGCGACTGAAGGCATTCCTCGCCCCCCGTGGCATTTTCCTTTCTCTGTGACAGTTCCTCTGAGACTGCTTTTTCTTTCATGTTTCTTTTCTCCCTTTAGATTATTTAACAACATGCGAACAGAGCTGTCAAGGAGAGACATGCTTGATCGACAGAGCAAGGGAGTGTCTTAGTCAACATGGGGTTAAATTCGATTTTCTGCATGTTCAGTGCGCCAGTCTCAAGCCAGTTATTGCTTCGGCTTGATGTTTTTTGATGGATCAATTATCCATTATAACATGTTGCGAAGCCAAACATAACGGCAACCATGGCACCTGTCACAATCTTCTATTAGGGTAAGGAAATTGAAATAATTTAATGACAGCTAATTTAGTCTTTGTTTTGAATCTCATTATGGCCGCAGTAATTGTGTTCTATAAAAAAAACTGAAAGTGAAATATGACTGCGCACTCAAAGTAGAGTACCTCGACTAGAGTTATTAATTTGATATCTCTCAATGAGAACAGCGGTGAATAAATTGCACTTTATCAGATGCAGACAAACACAAGTTTGAAAGGACGACGAGATCATGGAGATTTTTTTTTTTTTTTTTTTTTGCTGCTTGAAAGTCCAGGTTAGATGAAGTTAGAGTTGGAGATAACACTGTAATAAAAAAAAACAACCAAAAAAAACAGGATGAAGCCCCAATATTCCAAACTTAAACCAAGAAGTGCTAACAGTGAGCATGTTGAATAATTTAACAATCAAGCAAAAATAAATATATATTGTATAATTCGTTCTTTAAACATACGTTGGTCCGGGTTGCACAGCAAGACTGACATGTTAATGAGAATTTACAATTATTACCACATCCTGTTTAGCATGGCAGCACCCAACAAGTCACAGACAGAACTTCAGATTGGGACAAAAGCGCTGAGAGTTGAAAAGATGCGATATGCTTGTCAATAACACGTATGTGAGAAAGCTTCGTGGGAGCGTCTTATCGGTACATGTGTGCATATACTTGAATTTGCAAGTAAAGAGCCTTATTGGGATTACCCACGGTACATTCTAGCCGGTATCATAAAGAGAAAGAGGGACTAGATGTGTCTCCCTTTTTTTCCAGGGATTCGGTAAGCTCCCTGTCAATGGTTTGGAGTTGAATTGCCCTGGATGGCTCCCCTCATTCCATGGAATGATCTCAGACCTAATTTACTGGGCAGCTCAGGATCCAAAGCATACAAGGCTCTCCTCTGCATAGACTGTGTGAAATAGATAGAGCAGCCATCCCCTCAGATGTGCTGAAGTAATCTTCAGCCAGAGCTGGTCCAGCAGGCCTCACCCCTAAAGGGATTGATGCAGTGTCAAAACCTTTGGCTCAGGGGTCATCCTCTCTTCTTGCCTCCCCAATCCGACAAAAGCTGAATTTCTTTCCCTCACCATTCGTTTCTCTTTTTTCTTCTATTGAATTCATCAGCCGGGGAGGCATGAGATGTGAGATGTGAATGAAACATTTTCATTAGAAGGGAGGAGAATCCCCGGTCAGAGACAAGGCCGGAGCTGATCTGAGCCAATGACATCCCCACCAATGCTTGCTTTCTTCCTTTCTTTCGTTTTTTTTTTTTTTTTTTTTTTTGTCCCTCTTACTTTCCCCAGCTGTCACTCTCTGCGGTATGTGGCGAGCTGATTGAAATCAGCACTGTGTCAGGGCCGTCATATCTCAGAAAGACATAAAACATGCAGAAACATCAATAAGCAACAGGCCGCTGACAGCTCTCAGGCACCGATGGCAGCGAGGAGAGATGAGGGGAAGGTTAGGACTCTGGGGGGATGCTGTGCAGTTGAAGTGTCTTCTTCAGGCTTCACTGAGACCCAGCGAAGACAAGATAAAGTCTATCAGGTTATCGCCCAGTTCAAGTTGCTTCTCGGACAGCAAGGCCACTGGGACGCCGGATGTCAGAAGATCTGTGCTTGCGTGTGTGTGTGTGTGTGTATACAGTGAGCGTGTGTGTGTGATCATGCAGGTGTGCAGCACTTGGGGAAAGAACTGAGACAGACGTAGCACCTGCTTCTAACTGCAAACGGAGGTTGATTTTTAATTTGCCTGATTAATGTAAAAATAATTTTTCCCTGCATAATGATCCGCGTGTCAGAACCAAAATATGATTCATGTGATATCCTCAAGCTGTCAGATGAGTGTTTTGAATGCGATTTTTTTGGATGTTATATTTGTAAAATACCTGCGAAATATTTTGCGTCGTGACATTGCAAATAAGCCTTTTTTCATGTCATATGTGCTTGTAAAATTTGATTGATAATGCACTAGTTATACCCAGCAGTGAGGGCCGAGAGACGCTTTGGGATTTTCAAAGTGTATTTAATTCACTAATGGGAGGTAAAGGTGATAGTGTGTTAGATCCCAGACTGACACTAACTCTTACCACTGCTAATGAGGCAAGTTTTTTGCCCAGAAATCTGCTGAATCTCCTGTTTCTTACACATGATAATGGTCATGCAGGTGCCCTAACCTGCCTGTGTAGAATTATGATATGGGACAAATAATCAGCCTTACAGGATCCTGACTTTGACGAGGTAAATTCACCGCTAATTAGCATGACGCAGAAACACATGGAGGGAGCGGAGTTTTGGCTGAAGTTGGAAGTTTCTCCAAAGTTGCAGCCTATTATTTTTGCCTTGATGGGTTAACGTTGTGGACAGGCGCCCATCTGCATATCAAATGTGACTCCCATTATTTTATGTCTCTCTCTGCTCACAGCGCCTCCCAGCACTCCTCCATGTTCTCCTCCATCTGCCTCCCGTCCATTGATCAGCCTTCCAGGGCATCAGTCTGTTTAACATCTGCTACAAGTTCCAGCAGCTCAGGTAACTATCTGCCTGCTCTCCACCGCCTATTGATCTTCATGTCCACCTGCAGGAACATCTGTTTCGGCATGTCGCTTGTCAACGCAACCAGCTACCTTGTTTCGCTTCACTTCTTGTCCACTTTCACTCACTCTCACAAAGAGGTTTCACTCCCAAACGCTTGTTAAATGGATGTTTGCATTGTTGTAATGCTGAATAGTAAATTAGCCACTCCTAATTACTGCCTTCTGGCAAATAGTGGGTGTAGTACTTTAATTTCTCTTTATTTTTAAAGATCGGGTTCACAAAACAACTAAACAACTGAATATAACTTTAGAAATTAATTTGAAAAACAGATTTTGTACATTTAAAAATTAATTTATTATTTATCCACACTCACACTTTGCATTTGGAGAAGCTGCTTAATAAACATTTATACTTTTAACCTTTAAGTTTAGTAATTGCACTCAAAACATTTGCTTCATCCATTGAATTTTTAAATATTAAGCTATTTTTCCTTATAAAACTAAATAATATTATATTTGCAGAAAATTAAATGTCAGCAGTATATTATGCACATAGCAAACCACATTAAAAAAATCTAGTATTTGACCAAAATAAATCATTTCCTCCTCTAAAATACAGGAAATGCATTGTGAAATCTGCTATAATTCTGTTCAATAAAATAGCAGTAATGCAGCAGTTTGTATATGAGAAGACAACAGTATACATTTTATTTATTGTTTTAATATTAATCTGATCAGAAAGTGTGTGAGAAAGAGGCCACGAGGAACTCGCATCCTCGAGTTCGTCTCCTTCACAGGCTTCCAGAGCTCGGAGGAACCGCTGTTGCACAGTTTAATTTGCTCTTTTGTAATGACAGGGCGTAGGTTAGTTAATTTCAATTTTTGATTTCAAAAGCTATCAAATACAGCTCAGATGAGAAATCAATTTTCCCAGCTGCCCTGGCTTTGTGGTGGAAAGAACTCCCGCCATTGGTGAACAGCCCGTCACATGACCGAGTCAGGGATTAGTTCAGCAGGCCCGTGTTGCCACCACCTCAATTACAGGCTGCCTCTTGTCATTTACCTCAATAACATCTCATTCTCAGACACAACTCATATTTAATTCATGAAAGCCTGCACAAGAGTAATTGTAATAAAGGTTGTTATAGAAAATTTGACCAAATTTAGACCGCAACTTTTTGTTTTGCATGCCAGCAGCAGTGATTGTGCTATTTGCTGTAATTTGGGATAAACAAAGATGAAGAGTGAATGACTCATTTTGCATTGATTAAAAAAAGTACCAAAAAGTATATAATTTAAAAACAGGCATGAACATGTAACTTCAACACAGAAATACGGATATATTTTTTTTTTAAAGGAAATGATACATGGTGTGATTTTAACTGGAAACATCTTTAATCATGTGACAAACAATAACAGTCATCTTTAGGTCATGTTATCATCTGATTGAAAAGGTGACTCTTGGCTCTTCCACCCACACGAAGAACTCACCTAAATAAACAGTGCGTGTAGACAGTGTATAGGTCATTTTGATTTATAGTTAATAGGCTTAAGTTGCATTAAAATGCACTCATATCAGTAACCTTTAACCTATAAAATATCAGTAAATGAAGGGAAAAAAAAGAGGCCTGTTTTTTAAGGCATAGACTTCAAAATACAAACAGACGTGTGCTGAATGGGGGCTATGAAATAATATTTTCTCTTGAATAATTGTTGGAAATTTCTTTTCTGATACATGTGTCTAATTGTTGACACTACAAAAAAGCTCAAAGCATCTCGGACTGTGTGTGCGGGAGTATTTTTTATTCTTATGAAGCTTTGGTTTGGGAAATTGAATCCATTCCAACATTTCTGTCCCTCAAACGAGCCATCTTTTCCTCTGCACGGCACAAATTGACAATTTGCTCAGTAATCAAAGAATCTCCTTTTCATATGGATCAGTTCACGGAACAGAAAGTAGAGTGGAGGCAATTTCTGGACATATCACGAGATTATATCCATTTGACAGTTGCGTTATTCTATGTGGTTTCCATGACAACTGGGTGAGGCCTCCAATAAAACCAACCTCAGCTGTCATCTCTTCACCTAAAAGCTTTGTAATTGCTCTCATTTGCATACTACAATTAAGTGTGTTAGCTCACAGCAAGAACAATCAACCTCCACTAAAGACTGGGGATAGTATAATTATTATATCAGTGGATTTGTATAAAACATTACTGACGAGCCTTTGTTTGACGTCGGCATTGTGCTGTCAGGATAGTTTTACCACTTATTTTCGTAAAATATACATATATCACAGACAGCGCTGGGTAATGCATAGGCACCGGATAAAATGCTGTCATTTCCATTTTTAATCAAAGTTTCCATTACAGTATTAATTCCAGAAAGGATCGTTTAGGCCTCTATCTGTCTGATATATTTTTATCCATTTTTGATAGAAGGCTTTTCGACTCAGTGGTGCACTTGACTGGCAGGGAAGAGAATGATTTGCAGTAGTGGGAGACAGTTTGAACCACTGATTGAATGGAAAGGTTATGTGCATTGGGCTCTGAGCATTGTTTCTCTCTTCCCTCAGATGTGCAGAGGCTGTAATGAAGAGCTCTTGAACTCGCAGTCAGAGAAGCAGTGACAGGAGTTCAGGAGGACACCTCTTTGGTTCTGCTGGACGTACAACACACACGCGCACACACACACGCACACACACACACACACACACACACACACTTGGGAACACATACACTCAAAGAAAGCAACAAACAGCTAATACAAAAGTCAAAATAAAGTTGTCACCCATACATTCATTCACATATCATTTAAAGTCTTGCATATCTATTTTTCCTACTGATATTGAGGAAAAAAAAAAATACTGATTTCAGGGAAAATTGGTACTGATACTAGGGAAAATATCTATTGATGTTAAGGAAAATATCTACTGATTTTGAGAAAAATTGGTACTGATATTGGGGAAAACCTACTAATATTGGGGAAGATATCTACTGAAAGTAGGGAAAATATCTACTGATTGTGAGGAAATTTGGCACTGGTAAAGGGGAAAATATGCACTGATACTGGGGAAAATTATTAAAATTAGGAAAAATATGTACTGATATC
>JAPQLA010000022.1:13704321-13717900 GCA_029822935.1 Naso vlamingii
CAATTAATAGTTTCAGTCATTTTTTCAAATAAAAAAATAAAAAGAGTTGCTGGTCTCTTAAATGTGAGGATTTGCTGCTTTTTTGTATATTTTTGATCATAAATGAGAACTCATTGTGTTTTGGGCTGTTGTTTGGACAAAAGAAGCAATTTGAAGATGTCACGCTGGGATCTGGGAAATTAAGATGCACATTTTTCACTTTTTTGACATTTCTTGAAATAAACAATTAATCTATTAATCAAGAAATAATCTGCAGCTTAATTGATAATGAAAATAATTGTTAGTTGCAGCCCTAGTGTTGACCCTCAGTGTCCTCCAGTCACTAGCAGTATGTAAGATGCATAACACTAACACTAGTAATCTAATGTCAATTAAGGCAAACATTAGCTTTAGCTAGTTACCATCATTTAGTAGTAAAGTAGGGAAACTGGCTTTCACTAGCATTTATTTGTGTATTTAAAAGCTAGATAGCTAGCTACTTATGTTAGCCTACAGTGTCCAACTCCCCCCTTAATTTGAACCTTTTTTTTGTCTTAGGTTAACCATAAAAGTAATCATTTTCTTCACGTTCAGAGCATACTCTCACACTCCTCACACAATCAGCACTGTTTGCTTTCACCAGAAGCACAAGCACGAAACACTGCTATGGACTAAACCACTGTGAGGCAATGGGGAGTGGGGGGACTTAATCTTTTGTTTGCTTTCGTATTCACCACTAGTGCTTTCAGTGCAAATTATTATGCTTTTAAAATCATAATATATAAAAAAGTTACATTTCAAAAACATATTACTCTATCTGGAAACGGGGGACATGTCCCCTGTGTCCCTCTTGGCATTTACGCCCTTGTAGCTGATCACTTAAAGCTTTATGTTACCATGTAGCTGTGAGCAAGAGCTGTCCTGCTTGCAGTTGGACCTGTTAAGTTATAATAAGTTATTAAATTGTTGCACTTGCTCAGTGTTTGGCTGTGTTTACAAAGTTGTTGACTCCCTTGTTTTGACCACCAGTCAGCCCATTTTCTAAGTGATATGGTGAATGTAATAGCTAGGCGATAGCAGCATATTAACTCAGGTTGCTTTGGGTTTACTGCCCACAACCTAATATAAAATCAAAAAATGTTACTTCACTTCTTCACAGTTCAGATGAATTATTGTTTTATTACAGCTGATCAATACAATCACATCATGGCATTTAGAATGGTTGTATTTGATGATAACCAATCTATTGTCACCACCCCAGTGCAGGCTGTGGTACTCACACTCACTGGCAGGTCAATATAGACGCGATCAATAATGAACTTGGTCTTATAAGACTTTGCCAAACTCAAGTTTAACACTGTGCTGAGGGGTCAGGGAGCAGCTGGATCCCAATTTGTACAATCCATCCAACATCTGTTAATTTACTGCAGGAATGTGCCACTGTCTGCTCCAATTTTGGCAGTCATGTGGAAAACGTCCCCTCCCCTTTGAGTGTTCCCCCTTTAAAATTTTAGTTTAACCCCCTGAATATAAAATGCAATGTTTTGGGATTTTTTTCATTTCTGTCAAATGTTCATGTAACACTTTACATAAACTGAAGCCCAAGAAAAATAAAATGACATGTAGCATCTGCATGTGATCCATTCCAATCACTCACAGGACGCAGGCTGCTGTTGGTATATCAACACTACTTACAGAACTTGGATGTTCATCCAGCTCTTTGTCTCTGTGCCAAATGTTTACCCAATAAGATCAGTCTAGGTGGCTGCAAATCCTATAACATGAGATTAGCCCTTGTGACTTCACAGCCAAGATAATGACATTAGCTAATGTATGAACAATAGAATACCTCTGTGCACATTTTGATACCTCGCTGAGAGGGACACACAAGCACTTTGTTCTATATTCAACCAGTTTGCTTTGAGTTTTCTGGCTCCATCGGATCAGCCAGAGGCATTCACAGTCAATCCCAGGGCCGGTTAAAGATGAAGGCTTGTTTGTCCACTGGCCTGTATTAGTGACGGAGCAGCCTGCTCTTTACAGCGCGTTTCTTAAAAGTGCTCATCACAGCAAGTGATTCTCATCACGTACAGTATGTGCTGTTACTGGGTCACACTTGATGCACAAGTGGTTTAACACTGTGCCCTGTAAATAGATGTTAACCTGACAATGGCGGAACTGATTAGCTGCTAGTAGCTCCTTCACCTCCATTTTTTTTGGTCTCTTTACTGACCTGATGCTTTTGTTTTTTGCACATGAGGATGAGCCAAAACAGCTTCAAATTGATGCTCTCATGTGACTCATTAAAGGCCCTGATGGAAATTTTGACAACGGACCATGTGCCAAGCGTTCAAAGATACGATTTGATGGGACAATGAGTACATTGTTGCCTGTATGAGCCAGTGCTGGTTCATTTTATGCTGTGTGCATCTCTTACACAGTGGCCCAAATGATGGGCTGTCAGATATTTTTTTCCACTGCTAAGACTTAAAAAGTGGAAAAAGGGGAATTTTACAACAAAATCAAACTTTGAGTCTTTTTTCAACAAATTTAGGTAAGTATATGCACTATGTTTTAGACGTTCTCAAAGTTTTCAAGGGTTTATACTTGCATGAATAATGCAAGTGAATGAGAGAAACGTCTTAAGGCCTTTTTGGGCAGCACGGGGACCTGTTTCAGGCCAACTTATTTAACAGACAGTTTGATTTGTTCAGCTCAATAAAAGCAAAGAACCTTTAAACAGTGGTTACATCCTAGAGCACACGTGTCCACCAGTAATTCTGTCAAAATGTGAATGGACGAAAATGAAACAATGATAACTGCATAATGCAATTACACATCATAACCTCATCTGAATGAGAAAGGGAACTGCTTTGACATGAAATTATCACACAACAGTTGAGAGAAAAGACCAAGAGGAAGGTTCAAAGCACAGCTAAGGGTGAAAGTCCCTCAACCAGTGAACTTTGTGACCTGTGGGTTTTCCATGTGACCCCACCAATAATAAATGCCTGAGGTAATTTAAATCAATTGGAGCTGTGTCACTTTCAAACAGACTTGGCCGAAGAGGCCTGCCGGTGCAGAGTGCTGCTGCCCTGACCAGATGTGGGGCTTTTTTATTACAAGAGAAGGAGAAGCTGATAGTTGCAGGTGCAAGACTGACATGAGGACCAGCTTTGCAGGCCTTCATAAAGGGGATATCCATTGCCTGCGTTTAATCAGAGCCGGTGGGACGGGATGGGATTCATTGCTCTTTGATGGAGAGCACTGTTATGAAGATGGACAGTCACTTTGCTCTCTAAGTGAAACCATCGTTTAGCCTCAATTCCCAGAGAAAAGGCCCATTTGTTATCCACAGGGGAGTGCAGCAGGGGTGGTTATGCTAGGTGGAGGCTGCATGCATTTTCCACACAGTTAGCGTGCATAGGCATACATTTATGGTCAGAGGAAACTGACTCCGCTAAAGCCAAAGTGACATACAATATAGACTGTTAATACCCTGCTATACCAACACTGCAGCACAGACACACACACACATCTGTGTATGACGTGTGTGCGCCTCTGCATGTATGCATGCATGCTCACTTGCATGTGTTTATATACTGCTGGTGTCAGTGCACACGTTGTAGTAAACCAGTGTGTTCCTAATTTAAACTAATGTTATGTGAAATTATCCAACATAATGGCTGCAAAGGAATTTTTAGGGTTTTGGTCGTTTTTTTAGAGAGTCTATTGTCAACTGGCCGGGGAGCTGGACATTAGCCATGTAGGCTAAAGCTGCCCCATTTACTGGTACTATTACAGCCATTTAATGGGGATTGTCCACAACATTGTAAACAAACAAACAAACAAACACACACACACACAAATGTCAGTAGTGGACAAAGGCTGGAAATTAAAATCAACAACAGTGTGGTCTGTTTGTTTGTTTTTAGTTCATTGCCAATGTTTCTGAAGTGACTATGATGAACTTTCTGTTTCTGTTGATTCTAGCGCCCCCTTTGGACAAAAGCGGTAGCGACACAAGCGCCTACTGTCATAAAGATCTTTGCTACCGCATGCCAGGCAGGCAGAACTCGGCATATCACTGGCAACATGGAAGAGAGACCGCAGGATGGATCTCAATGAGGTTATGTATTTGTATGTGACGGAGAAATAAGTTATAAGCCAGTTGTATGACAGTAATGTCCTCTGAGACCTATGACCTCTGTTTTCTGTAGGCTAACATTACACAGCCATTTGCATTAACGTTACATGTTAAGGTTCAAAATAACAGCTGTAGGCATAGAATATAATTACGTTACTGTCACTGCAGTGAACAACTAACTTTAAAAAGATTGTTTTGTCTGAGTTCATGCAGACTCGGACTGATCACGGGCATTAATAGTAACTACATAAAAAAGCAATATTTTCACCCAGGGTCTCGTTTGCTGTTGCAGGATCTTTACAGTCATCAGAGGAATCATGAGACTGTTTCATAAAAACTTAGAAGTTCCTCATAGTCACTTTAAATATCTTTCTTTTTCATATATCTGTGCATAGAAACTACGTTATATTTTAAACATATTAACAGTTGTGGTTATAGAATATAATTTACGATTTAGGTTTGGCAGAGTTGTTCAATTTCAGCACTTGGGTGGGGTGAGTGAAAGGTTACAGCTACAAGAACTATAAAGACTAAAAACATCCAAATTGATTGCAGGTTTTGTCATAGGACACGAATTTTAGCCTCCTGCCTAAGAGTCAGACATGTTATACGTACATCCACCACCTCGACGACCACACCCTTCGTCCCGCACGCTGTTTCCTGCAGTGGGACTAGATGTTGGCAGTGGAAGTAAATCAAAAGGTGCAAAATCATCCAATACAAACGTTATTCCAATGGACACTGCGTTGAATTATCACCACTTTCCTAAACTCAAAGAGGTGTTGACGTGCCTTTAAAAAATCGGGTGCTATTAACAGTCTGTCCATTGTTACAGTCCTGACCTCAGTGAGTCTGTTAACATTCATTTGAGGACAGGTTTATCAAACACTTTCTTCGCCAACAGGAAAAGAATGAGCCTTGTCACAGGGAGTGACACGGTGAGGAAGACAAGTCTATGTGCAGCCTTAATTCCTCACTCAGTCATCCAAGAGGATGAGAATTACACCATGTATCATTCTGATAAAGAAGCTTCACTCGCCCTCTTCATGAATTTGGACTCAAATTCTAATATGCTAAGTGGGAGTGCGTCTGAAAGGTTAATATATAGGAGAAAAGACCTTTGATTGGACATGAGTTATTGTCAATGATAATAACTAATCAAATTAAAGAGAATTAATTTGCTGAATTAGGTATTGTGCAGCAGGCCCACACCCTAATACACACATGCACACACGAACTCACACTAACAAAGAGTCGACGCCACCCAAAAAACTCTGCAAACTGTTTTCAAGTCTGAAATGTTCCTAATTTTCCAAATCTGGCAAAATGCCGCAGTATCCTTGCTGTAGCTCTCAGTGATTTTAAATCTCCCTGCTGTATCCACTTTAAGGAATTTTCCAGATCCATTGTTTTGTTTCTAAACATCCCAGCTTGACAGGATTGCTTTGGAGCCGTGCTTTATAGTATCAGGGTATGTGTGTCTTTTCAGCCACATGTTGTATTTCACACTTGCATCGCCCTGTCTCAGCTATCATGCCTTTGTTGTGTTTAATGGTATCTCCAGCCTCGGACCACTGATACCAGCTGAGCGGTCAGAGTGTTAGCACTCCTCAATATCTGTTACAATTAGTTTTTGATTAAGGAACCCTGCGCGGCTGTTTGAAGCCTTTAATGTTGTGTCAACTGGATGATGATGGAGAGAGCAGCATGGACGCCTCCCAGTAACAAAGCGGCTAGTAAAAGGCTCCGAGTGAACCATTTTATCTTCTTAATGGAAACCAGATGACCTTTCTTTCCTTTTTTTTCTCTGTTTTTAATGTTGAAGTTTTTCTTGAGGTGATACCGACTCGCAGTCGTTCTCTCACCTATTAAATTTATGCCAGGGTTTTTTGGCAGCTTGGTTTTGCTTTTCCTATAGCTCTTTCCAGGGGTTTTGACACGGTGTTAGCCTTGAAACAATATATACGTATCAGCTGAGCGTGAGATCACTTCCCTTGAACATCATAGTCAGGATTTATTTAAACAAAGAAAAAGAAACTTTAGCTCTGGAATATCTGAAAATTCTGACATGTAGATGAGGCTTATTTTGGTACTTTTAAAATAAATTCAACATTATAAGCATTTGTGAGAGTCCAAACCATGACTCTTAATGCTGAAATACAGTAGAAGTTGCTAATTGTGTTGTGTTTTAACAAGTTTACTTCCTGTCTGTATTCAACAAGAACACAGCTATTTCTGTTATCTAATCAGGTCTGCTCACTTTGTTTCTTAATCACGGATATATTATTTCATTTATTATTTAGTGCTATGTTTACTTTAAAGTTTTTGTTTTTGAAGAAGAAAAAAGCAGGAAAGCAATTATGGAACACAAGCAGACAAAGCCTAAAGTACACTAGGTATGACTGTTATTCTGGATTTGTGTTGTCCTTTTGATCATATGAACAAAAAGAATCTAAAAAAAAAAAGTTAGACATAAAGGAGCACAATTTCCATAATGGTCAAAGATCAGTTTTCATGGGGTTGTATGCAAGTAAACATAAAAGAAAAAATGAATTTTCCACCAAATATAACAAACCATAGTATAATTTATATCATGAATTATACTGTAGTACTTTAGTGTTCCATAGTGTGTGCTAGTTTATTTATTTATGGCAGATAATTTAGAAGAGTCCTGTAACATTTTATGCAGCAACAACCATTATAAGTTTGGAAACTAAGTAAACACTGCCTACTGAGAAATTTCAAAGTAGTCAAAGGATCTCATAAATAAACATGTCAAGAAGTCCAAAGGTCAAACAAGCACACTGCCCCTCTGTATTCTAAAAAGCTGCAAAATATTCAGGATTCATGTTCGGAGCACCCTGGTGGTTTTCAGTGATCACATGTTGAAGCAATTCACAGAGAAACAAGTTCTCCTCAAGTGCTCTGTCCAGCTGCAGGAGGAATGTGAGAAAGCAATAAATATTGTTTTCTGCATTTCATCAAAATAAACAAAAGGATCTTCATGAAAACTTTGAAGTTGTTCTGTTGAGAATTAAACTCTTTGTTCCTGGCCTTTCTTTAGTTGTGATCAGAGACCATGTTCATTCTTACACTGAAAAACCAACTTTTTTCGGTTTAAAAAAAAAAAAAAAAGCGTGCAGGTTCAGGTGGGTATTTATGTACTAAGTAAAAATAGAGACATGAATGTGCTGGAAAGAAGCAATCTTGGCAACACGTGTTCTGTGCACTGACACATCACACTTACGCTCACTCTCATCTATTACAAACTGTCCAGTCCAAAATTCCTTTAATGCTCTTGATTAAGGAAAGACGATGAATTCTTAGCATACTGAAGGCCTTTCTAATGTTTGACACTGCTGAGGACTGCGAGGCCTCTCTGTCACACTCACAAACATGAGGGGGAGATAAAAAAGTCCTGGCATGCAAGCAGTCTGATAAGTTGCAGCTTGTGTAGTTTTGTTTAGTTTACTTAATCCCTGTGCTGGAAGTGACCTTGTGAACTTAAGTTGGGTTGAATGTTTTTTCTGCCTCTTCTCTTCTCTTTTCGTTTTACCCAGTCAGCAGCTATCTCTTCCCCACTGTGCCTTCGTTACAATTTGGATGGCTTTCAAATATTTAAATGTCAGAGGTGTAGCTGCCATCGGGCGTAGGTGTGCCTCTGCAGTTTCGCCGAACTGATCCAGAGCGTTTTGTCTGCTACATTCACACATCACAGGTCAAAGATCGCTGTCCTAGAACAATTACATTCACTTCTTTAGCACCAGCTTGAACCTGCTTTCATCCAACATGCTTTTGTGCACACATGGCCTATAACCTGGCCAACCTTGGCTTAATCATTACCATGACCTGTTTATCTGATTGTCATGCAGGTAACCATTAATAAGTGTTTACCTCCCGATGACCTCTGAAAATGTGCACGCCGCCTTTGCCCCGCAAATGTCAGCCCTATCAGACGAGCTGGCAAGATTTTCTTTTCTTTTTTCTTTTTTTTTTCTTTGAAAGAGGCTGCACCTTGGACTCTAATAATTCAACTGGGCCAGTATGATAAAACCTCACATTTATAGATGTGATTCTCCTCAAATTGTTTCCAATTTCTTTTGAAAACGGCTCACTCAAGGTTTATCCGCAATGACTGGCATTGTTGTTTTGTTATTACTTATATATCTTGACAATTGGTGACCAAGTATGTGTGAAGTAAAAAAGAAAGAAAGAAAGAAAGTAAGAAAGACAGAAAGAAAGAAAGAAAGAAAGACAGAAAGACAGAAAGAAAGAAAGAAAGAAAGAAGGAAATGGAAGATTAATAGACGGACAAAATGAACCTGGCTGAGATTTGTATTGGCTTTGTGAAGTCCTGCCATTTCCCAGTGACCAGCCGAGTCTCCTATCTTGTGTTTAGCTGATGCAGAATGATAACTCACCAGTTGTCTTCCTCACTGAGATGGGTAATATATAGCTGAGAGGTGTCCTGACATAGTTATAGCTGTTGGTGTCCTCGAAAAGACAAGGAGAGTCAATTACAATGGCAGAGCAGAACGCCTGTACGAATGTCAACTCCCCGCACAGACGGCTGTGATAAATAACACCTGACCTCACACCAGGCGGCGGTTTCTCTGCAGGGCCCGAGACAAACCCGCACGCGGAAATGTGAAATCCAGGCAGAATGTGAGGCACTTTAGGAGAAGGGTGTAGGGCAGAGCACAAGAGGACAGGGGACGTCTGAATGAGCAGCAAGACATGTCAAGAAACATAGTGCAATTGCACTACTAGTAGTTATGGCAATGCTGTGAAGATATGAAACTTCACCTGGGGGGTGTTGTGGCAGGCCCTGCTGTTATTCATACCTGTTTCTGACAAGAAAAACAAAGCTCCAACCCGTCCTGCACACACTCTATTTGTCCACATGAGACATAAAGCAGCAGGTTGGTCTACCCAGAACTCCCATTGCGCTCGTCTGAGTGTAATCTTTGCTGACAGAAAGCAAGTGTGGGTATCAGGTCACTTTCTATGGCTTCCAGTAATGCACCACCACAGTGTTCTGAAACCAGCAGAGACAGCGTGCAGATTGTTGATGCTCTAAGTGCAGAGACCTCTGTGCATGGTCGTGAACAGACTGGATTATTGGGCCCCGGCAAAGCTGACAATAGCAAGGTGAGGGTAGCATAAAGCCCTGCAATAGTGCACGCAGCTGAATATCCTCATCCTCCGCCTGCTCGTGCATGTACTTTGTGTGTATGCATGCACACAAGCGTGAGCGTAAGGGGCAGAAAGGGTTGAGTGGGGGAGTCCCAGGTCCCATGGGAGACATGCAGGCTGAAAGAAGGGAGGAATGAACAACAGGCAGACACAAGGGCACAGGCAGATGTGTGCAAAGATAAATAAGGAGATAAATCACAGAGTGTCTGGGCCCAAGGCATTTGCATTCCTGAAATGAAACTCCAAGGAGAAACACTGGTGCGTACAGAACTTCGGCGACTTTAAATAAAATATATACAGTATGTGTGGTGTATGTGCACGTGACCGTGCGCTCGTGTGTGGTAGAAAGAGACATGGAGAGAAGATACTTTTCCCCTCAGCAGCTTTAAGGTGAAACGTATCACATTACTTCAAACGATAACCTTTGTGCAACCCTAATGAAGTCAAATGGCTGTTACAAAGTGACAACAACTCCTGGTGGGTTTTGGCTTTTATCACACATTGTACTTAAATGAAATAATGAACTCAAGCAAATTGAAGGTAATTTTGATAACAAGCATTCCTCGGCTGTGCATGCTGAAATAAATGGTGGAAGGGGTCACCTACACATGGCTTTTTTTAGGCGAACCATGTTTGATCTATGGAGGTCCTGGGTTGTCTCAATGTCAAAAGAAGGGCACTCCCCTTCTGGGATCACAGCGATCTGCATCTGATTTTCCTGTCTACAGAAAAGACAAAAGCGTTCTCTAAATGTTTGTTTGATTTTTTATTTTTCCAAATCCAGATCAGATTTTTCCTGCCATTATTAGATGCTTTAGAGGATCAACAGTGGTTGAAAAAGCAATGGAATAGCCCATACGCTTTCCAGGAAAGAGTATTATAATGTTCTAAGAAAACAATAAAAATATTGCAGGCTTTGCAACTTTTTCAAACACAGAGAGAATGCAAGCAGATTTACTGATTTTACTTTGGAAAACAGATCTCGTCCTCCCTCTGAGCGATGTGAAAAAAAAAATGCTGAAACTAAATTTTGCCGTTCCTACATAATCATTCACCCTGGTCAGAACTTTAGGAGCACTGGGACTTTCCCATGAACAGAGCAGGCAAAGAACTGAGAAAACTCAAAGTGGGAGGCTCAGGGTGTGTGGGAGGCAACATGAAGGAGAGACTGTCATCACTAATTCCTTGCCAGGCAGCACAAGAAGTGTTGACTAACTAATGACCGTGTTTAACAAGTGAAGTGTATCGTGCTTGAGGAAACACAGCTGGATATGGGTCCTGTGCATTGAGTGACTCAGAGAAAACAATTCATTGTCTCAAATGTTATCCACCCACAAACCGTTTCTCTCAAAGCGAGGAGGATATGTATTCATGAATGAAGTACAGAGGGAGTTAAATTGGCGAAGGAAAACAGCTGGATTTTTTAAAGCAGTATGGTTGGCGGTTGGGTCACAAAGACATATCTCTGTGGTGCTGTGGTGGGAGTGGAGGATGAAACGGTAGTCCAAGGCTCGTAAATGAGGGATAGAAGGATTAGGATGTGAGTGCAAAGAAAAGGAATGCAACTTATCTCGGGGATGTTGGTACAAAACCGATGATAGAAACCTAAATGTTTTCTTTGTAAATCATACTGCTGTATTGGCTTGTGCAACGATCAACAGCAGCTCGTTCAGGAGAAAGATGTCATCTTTAATAACAGGTCAAACTGAGTTCAGAAGTGCTATGAGGGAACACTGTGAGGAGCATAAATTAGTCTGGAGAAAACCCCTCTTTCTACCAGAAACACCTCAAAATTACATGGGATTTAAGCATATGTTATCAACTTGTCTGACAATTATTTTAACTCAAATTTGGCATCTGGCAGCTACACTAACATGTGTTGGGATGATGCAGTGGAGCCAAGTTAATGTTTTATATTATAACTACAGCACTCCTGGCCAGACTAAGGCTCATGCTGTTTTGTATTCCTCTCAAGAGTGTGTTCATAACTCATTTCACATGCCAAGATTCTGTTTGCCTATAATGAGGCAGAAAAAAGGAATTCCACTTTACAACAGTGCTTTAGTGAACTAGTGTTTCCCTAAAATATCTTTCTAATGAGCATTTTTGCTCACCATCATTTATGACCACGCTTTAGTTGCCTTTTGACCATACGACCTAAAAAAAACCCTGTCCCTATTTATGGCCTCTCCATTACCTTATTATCTACCCCATTTGGTAGGCGCTTAGTCAGCATAACAGATTTTACTAACTTGTTTGAGGGAATAAGCAGCACTAATGCAACTCTGTCTCCCTGAAATTATGTTTGTCTAGTGACTGCATAACAGTAGATATGTCTGCAAGAAAGGTAAGGCTAAATGGAATAAATTTTTAGCAGTGTGGCTCTAGGAATGGAACTGCCTGTCCCCTACTGTGGTATGTGAAGAATTAACTCAAACACTATGGGATGGATTAAAATGAATATGCAGATATTCATCGTCCCTAGAGGATGAATCCCACTGACTCTTTGGGTCTACCAGCAGATCAAAGTTTTCGATTGTTATGTGAAACATTTAAACATTTAAAAAGAAACAAAATGTTTTAGAGACATTCATGGTCCCCAGATGATGAACACAAGTAACTCTTTAGCTAGGTCAACCAAGAGCGTCAAAGATTTCAATTATTCTGTGAAATATTCAAACATCAAAAGAAAATTCAAAATGTTATGTTTTAGAGACATTCATGATCCCCAAATAATGGACACAACTGACTCTTTAGGTGGGTCAACCAAGAGGGTCAAACATTTTAATTATTCTGTGAAATCATCTAAAGAGTAACAAATTGTTAGGTTTTAGAGACATTCATGGTCCCCAGATGATGAACATAACTGACTCTTTAGCTGAGTCAACCAAGTTTATCAAAGTTTCCAATTATCATGTGAAAAAAATAAACACCTAAAGAGGACAAATTGTTTTGGAGATATTCATAGTCCCCAGATGATGAACACAACTGACTCTTTAGCTTGGTCTACCAAGACAGTCAAAGTTTTCAATTATTCTGTGGAAAAAAAATATCTAAAGAGTAACAAATTGTTAGGTTTTAGAGACATTCATAGTCCCACGAAGATGAACCCAACTGACTCTTTAGCTGGGTCTACCAAGAGGGTCAAAGTTTTCAACTGTTCAATGAAACATTTAAACATCTTAAGAGACACTAAATGTTTAAGAGACATTCATAGTCCCCAGACAAGAAATCCCACTGACTGTGGTGATTCCATGACTTTTCCTTATGTGCCACCATGAGGTTTTGTGTGGAATGTCTCAGCAACAATTACTCACCATAGAATTTGCTATACACATTTATGTTTCCATCAGGAAACGTAGGGACTTTGGGTGATTCTTTTATATTTCATCTAGTGCCATCACTGGGTCAAATTTCAGTTTGCATTATTCTTTAGTTTATGGCCAAATGCAAAAACATAGTTATTGATGAAAATTTGCTTGTGAGCCTTTCCGCATGCTGATGGGAAACCAGTGAAAGATTGTGGTCTTGGTTGACCATTAAAGGTGTATTGCAGAACAAGATGCAGCGTGTTTACTGCATTCCTACTTAAAGCTGCAGTTTGTAACATTTAGAAATTAAGCTAACGTTAGCTGTAGCATGAGACTCCTTGGGAAGCAACTCCACTGCACTCTTCCCTCTCTGTATTTGCTCTGGCTCACTTTTTATTTCGTTCGTTGACGCTCTCTCTTTTAGGTCTGGTTTGAAACAATGATTTACAATGAGACGAAACAGTTGCAGAGAGTGGGTATTATGACATTTTTTCCAAATAGAACACAAAAAGTTATTGATGTTTACCCAAAAGTTACCAACTGCAGCTTTAATCAAAACCATGAAAACCTTTCACTAAACTTAATAAAAGTTCTCTTGTTGCCTAAACCTCGTTCGTCTAAAAACCACCCGACATCCCCCTATAACTTGTGCGTACTTCGAAAACACCTCTTGTACGGCTTTTGCAATTTCATAGGTGTTTTATGTGGTACAAGAACTAAAAACTTGCTGACGAACATAATCCAGGCTGCACATGTGGAGCCTTGTGCTGTGCACATGTATCTGGGAAAAACAAATCATGATAACAGGGCTAATTATTTCTATGTATAAGTTAGAAAAATGTAGGCCTACTAAAACAGCAAGAATTCAATTTCAGTTGGGGAGACTTTAAAGCTGCCACCCACCTTCCTCCAGTCAACCACATACACATACACACACACATGCACA
>JAPQLA010000022.1:13852609-13865124 GCA_029822935.1 Naso vlamingii
ATTGCAGTAATACATCAAACTTCACTCTGTCATGTTACACCACAACTGTTCTTAGAAATAACAGCAGGCAAACAGTAAAATTAAGCTAATGATAAACCAATTTAATGGCACACCTCAGCATGTGGATTGAACCAGTGTATGTATTTATAAAAAATAGTAAACTTTAGTTAAATATAGGAATGAAGTCAGAATGAAGAATCAATTTAATATTTAACTTAAGGTCACCTTTAAGGTCATAGTCGGTATTTGCGGAAATATTTGGTGTCACTGAATATTAGAGCTCCAGCCAACAATAACAGTGTATGTTTTATCATTGTATCCGTCACAAGCAGTGCCAGACTAAATCAGGTCCTATTTTATGTTTATTTGCATAAATATCTCTTTTGGTTTTAGTGTGTTCATTAACTAAAACTAACTCGCCTAATGTCCCTTTTCACGCATGCAGCAGTGGAGCAAAGGCCCGGGACACTTGCTCTCTATTTTGTGCCGACATTGTCCCTCATGAACCCGCGAGCATGCTCCCAAACCCCATGTGAGACCGTGAGGGAATCTATTATTTTTTCAATCCTAAGGGAAGGAGAAAGGTCTCCAGCATCATTATTTTCCTTCAAAATGTAACTGACTTTACTGCACACCCTAATTTGCTTGCCGTAATTATAGGTCATGCTCCCCTTTTGTAATTTATAAAACCTTTTGTTCTTATCAATAATGAATGGGCTTTAGCAAATCATGGTGCTATAATATTTTGATATTATGAAAATGCTAATGCGTCAGGGACCTTAAGCCTTATCGGCCAGGTCCGATGCTCTATTAAACAGCCAGGAGAAGAAGTTGGACGCAAATTGCTTATGTTAATGCCCCAGTTGTACCCAGACAGCATGAGGAGTCTGCAATTAATTTCATCCAGGCGGTGGATGGACAGGCAAATTTATTTCCCTTCCACAGGATGGTGGCTCCCCCTCCTTTCTCAAAAGGTCTCCATGCATAGCATTGGAAAGGCTGTGAGAACAAGAGATAGAGGGTAAAAGGGAAAGCGAGAGGGGAGCGGTAACTTAGGAGCAATCTTTGACCTAATTGAACGGCGGCAAATAGGGAGGGCAGCGTCACGGAGACAAGAGGCGAAATCTTCTTTCATTCCGCTGACAAGTGTTTTCAGAACTTAAACCTGTTTTATTAATTATGTTTGACATTTCCCTAATTACTTTCATTTACATCACATCAGCTCCTAGCAGATGATTAGACTGCATATCAATTCGGTGCGCCGTGAGAGCACAGGGAGAGGAGTGGAGAGTGACTGAGTTATAAAGTGTTATTTTATTACAAGTAGTCTGATAAGATCTCACACACTCAGAGACAATGCACCTCACCTCTCTGTCAACTTATTATTAGGTGTCAGTCGGGTGTAAATAAAGAAAATAATATGTTAAATACTTGAATAGAGTGATAAATATACAAGCACGCACCTGTTTCAGATAGCATCTACGCAGAGAGCAGTAAACTTTGATGTCTTGTAGAGCATGGACTATAAACCCTTGATTAATTGACACCACTGTTCCCAGTTATATCAGTCCCTGCCTCCAAATGCCATGGCATGAAAATAACACACACAAAGTATGTTATTTTTATCCTGCCTTGAGATGAGAATAAGCATCTCCTCACAGGAATATGCAGAGAGAAACAGCTTAGGAACAGTCACTCTGGCCTCTCTGCTCATCTTGTTAAAAACCCTCATTGGGGGTCTCACAGGAGCCGTCAGCTCGAGACCCCACACCTTCTCCATTACAGTCCTCCTATGCTCGCATGCTCCCTGGCCGACTCTCACTGCTGTCACAACAGCATATTTAAAAGATTTTTATTCCTCAGTATGTTGAGGGATGTTAACTACAGACTATGATACTTTCAAGCCTAACTAGGGTTTCTGTTTACAATAACCTGCAAAAATAACATTACAGCATTAACACACACACACACAGTTAATTGCAAGATCTTTCAATTGATTTGATTAATTGTATAAAACATTAAAATATAGGCGCCAAAACATAACCACAACTTCCCGGAGTCCGAGGTGACGCCTCTAGGTGTCCTGTTTTGTGACGATTCCTGAATGCACCTTTCACCTTCAATCCGTCTGCTCGAAGGAATGCAGTGTAAGATTGTCTGTTTAATCCAAATAACAGTGATTCTTTCATTTTTAAATACATAATGGAAATAGATGAGGATGACTCATAAAAATTTATACCTCAATTCTCCATTTTAATTTATAGCCCACCCTGCAGGCACATATTATTCAAACATTAATATAAAAAAGAACGATACATCTAAAGGTGTCAGCTCTCACCTTTACTTCCATTCATAGTCATGCATATTATATGTAGACTAGGCTTGACTGCTGCCCGTCTTATGACAATTACACATTAAGTAACTAGCAGATTGATGGATTGATAGATAATGTCCATATTCTGTATTCAATATACTTAAATTTTAATGACCTTTTCAACCCCCTTACTTTTCACTTATGTTTAGATAATACACTTTATGCAAATTGTAGAATTCTATAAATTTTAGATTTGTCTCTATTCATCTTTCTCTGTGTCTGTGAGAGATGTTCATTGTGAAATGTGATTAAAATCAAGTTTAAATCATTCATTTTCTGGGAGTGAGTAACAGCTTGCTGTGCATAGTCTCCTAGCATTATACAAACACACCAAGATTAAATAATCAAAGCTTGTGCACAAATGGAAACAAATGTCATCCATCCATCAAAATAACTTATGTCAAGTTCAATATAATACTTTCTTATCTCTGTAATCAGCATCAGTACTACTGAGATCATTGTCTCCATGCAGGCTAATCATCCTGTATAATATATTGATGTGCGATGTTCTTTTTACATTAGCAATCATTAACAATGCACCCGTGTGATGTGGTGCTAACAAACTGTTTGCCTTTGCTACAGGGGGTTAGGTAAACACTCAAATGGCATTTCCTTTTTTTTCATTTCCATCCTCACCAGTTTCAGTCCCGTATGTTTGGTAATCGGCATTGGTAAGTCAGAAGACATCAGCTTGACTCTATTAATTACCACCTGATCCTTTCTTCCTGGATAATTAGGTACCCATTAGTTCTAATCAAGTAGTTACTTAATTATTGCAGTAATTAGTCTAATGGTCTAGCAAATTGAAGCTTTATCACTTTTGGATACTTAATGTTCTTGGCAGAGTACATCAAAAGTGTCAAGGCTTGGGCTTCAGCAATAAAGAAGCAGAAAACAAAGTTTGTATAATGGCATAAATTATATTGCTATGTTGATATTTTAATGTGCGTATTACACGATTTCATGTTAAAGGGATATTCCGGAATTTTTGACAGGGCCAAATTTTCAGTCTACCCATTCCTATTCCTATTGATAAAGACCATTTTTCGGCTCACTGCATGCAGTATGGAATTTCACTGTTCAAACTAATACAAGCTAATGATAATGCTAGTGCAAGTCAATGGACCCAGAAGTAGCCACTACCAAATTCAGATAAAGCACTCTAGAGTGCACCCAAAGCAAGTTGAATATGACGACAGTCTATTAAGGCTAGTCGAGTGTTCGTAGAATAATTTTAGAAGTGAAACTATGGCTGAATTTCTATAGTTTGTGGCTCTGGGTAGCGTTAACAGCAACAAGAAGTTGCTGAACTTGTTAACTTCTTGTTGCTGTTAACCCTAACCGGAGCCACAAATTAAAGAAATTCAGCCATAGTCTGACTTCTAAAATTATTCTACTAACACTCAAATTCACCTGAATAGACTGCCATCATATTCGGCTTCCTTTGGGTGCACTGTGGAGTGTTTGGAATTTGGAGTTTGGTAGTGGCTACAGAATGCATTGACTTGCGCTAGCATTAGCATTAGCTTGTATTAGTTCGGACTGTGAAACTCCGTCCTGCATGCAGTGAGCTGAAAATGGTCTCCGTTAATAGTTTAAAGGAGTGGGTGGGTCGAAAATGAGGCCTGTCAAAAATTCAGGAATATCCCTTTCACAAATGTTGCATAGAAATGTGTAACTTGGGAAATAAAAAGTACTTTAATGCAACAATGTATTCATAATTATGGGCCTGTGATTTCTGTACTGTTGAAAACAAGAATGGGACCACAGAATTTAAGGAGAAAAACTAAATCAACTGTTAAAGACATTATTGCATAATTTGCCAAAATAAGGAAACAAAAAAACAAACAAACAAAAAAAAAGGTTTACCCTAAAATTCTAAGCGTTCTCCATATTCTTTAAGTCAAATGAATAAAAATAAATAAGTATACAGCTATATTTTGTGTCATTTTGTCACACTGCTTCTGTCCTCAGCTCTTTGTATTTCACAGAGGGTGGAGCTCAGATCCTCCTCTGCACAAACACACACACACAGTCATGTTTAGAGGGCATTTTAGACGGCTAAAAGGGCATTCACACTGAGCGATCCGTACATTGCACAAACATGTTTGAACCCCCAAGTCCACTTTGTTTCGGCAGTGTGATCGCTCTGTACCACACAGACACGGTGTGCTTTCTTGGCCCTGGCACGATTGTATGGTTTTACAGTTGCACATGCACAAGCATGGGCACAGGGCGTAGATGTGAAGACATCTGTACAACTGTTCGTGGACTGTTTGCTTGAAATTTGAGACGACACCTTACAAAGTGAGGAATGAGTGGGTCTGTCCTACGTTATCCAAAAAACCTATAATTCAACACTAACAGCCAAATTTAGAGCTGAGCAATTAGTGTCAAGCACTTTATATTACAAAACCATGGAACTGTTTCTTAATTTTGTTAAAGCTCTTTATTAGGTTAAAAAAACTAAAATTGTTGAAACTTCTTTTATCCACCACAAAGTTGGACACTGGGATGACCAAATTTGCTTAAATCATTCAACACACAATTTAAAAAAATTTAAACGGAAAACACAGAGTTTGAAAAAAATAAAAAACACAATCTAGAGATTTGATTAGGCCCGATGTGAAGGGTCAGACAGGCGGGGCTGGACTGTGTTGTTATGATGCACTCACATAAACCCGCTGGAACAAGGCGAAATACCTTTGATACACTGAAAGAAGGCCATGTAAGCAGCAAAGCTAATCTACCAGAAAGAATGCATGGTATTCAGTTCATTCATTTTTCATTACGGGTTGTTTCAATGTTACACCACACAATGGAGACATCAGACGCCAAGTGTACAAGGGACGGGTGAAAGCAGTGCTCGGACATGAGGACTCACCCTGGCCACAGAGGGAAAGTGAATGGGTTGTCTTCAAACTGCAATAAATTGGGCCTTGCTTGTCTGTCATCACCTTCCAATTAGCTGTGGTTTATTGAGTCTGCCAGAGATGGAAGACGCTGGCAGGTGAAGAGAGGTGTCTGAGAGGTGCCTGCGCCAGTACACCGGAATTGGACAGCGCTCACTTCTGACCCAGACATCGGCCACTACTTTGACCGATGGACCCTACCGTCAAAACATTTAATACATGTACACAAATAAACTGTGGACAATATATATAATGCAAAATAAAACAAGCATAAAATTTGTCCAGGTGTATGGCATGTTATTGCCACTTGAAAACAACGGCTCATTTTTTCAGTCAAAAGGAAAACGTATGTGCTAGAGCTAATCAGTATGGCTGAAATGTACATTCAGCCAGCAGTCTGATACAACAGCCCTCAAATAAATCGTGCCTTTATTGCAGGGATGTTTTATTTGACTGCATTTGTTTTAGCTGGTGTACCTTATAAATTGGCACCTCAGTGTAAAACCTCAATGTTAAAGGTAAAGAAACGTGAATAATGTAGGCCAATCAGCCAGACACTGGGCCTGACATTAATGTTATTGCTTGTCATCCAACTGCAGATAGTTGTCCCCTGCAACAACAACAACAACAACAAAAAACATGTTGGTCAAGAATCAGTATTATTTACTATACAGAACATAAATTGATAATGTTGCCAGATTAGAAGCATCCTGTGTCTATTTATTTAACTTTAAAATGTACTTAACATAAAAAAAAACAAAGTCACCATGAGTGAACTGTGCAAACATGTCTACATGCAAGAATATGACAGCATGATTTATGTCTTAGTAAACAATACAAGTTAGCTTGCCTTTAACTTATTAATATAATCATGTCTTCCCTTGGTACCTTCTCAGTTGATGGAGAAGATTTTTTAAATTTGTTTATTATTATTATTATTATTATTTGTTTATTTATTTGTTTGTTTGTTTTTGCATCTTGGGTGGCACCAACTGATGGCATGTTGTGCTCCTTTGCTTTAAAGATATCCAGACTTTCTGTCACCTTTTTGGTTGACAATTTTCTCAGCTTGAATTACGATGAAAGTTCATTTTCAGCGCTTAACTTGAACCTAACAAGCTTTACCAGGTGTGGATTAGGACAGGGTACTGCTGGCCAAGTGGTCAAGCATTGGAACATAGTGTACAGCCTCGTTTTTTTTCTGCCTCTTGCTGAATGTCTGCAGCCTTTGCAGCTAGCACTGAACAGTCTCAAAGTCATGCACATGACAGCTGTGATTTGGAAACAACTACTACCCAAATTAATTGCCACTGCTGTATTACTGCACCAAACTAAAACCACAGATGAATGTTTTTTGCACAGCAATGCGCAGAGTCTACTACCTAAATTTCTTGAAACCCCTAATTTACAAACAGTCAGAGAAAGTAAAAATGTGCATTAGTTTAGTTGTAGAATCCCAGACTGTCTCTCCTGCAGGCTGCTGACAGTGCTGTCAGCCAAAGAGTCAATCACAGCGGACGGCAGTCAAGGAGTTTGTTCCACCGTCTGGTTCAAAAGTGGTTTCGCCAACTTCACTTATGGTCATCATCACGGGTACAGAGAGAGTAGCCCGGCAGTTCCCTGCCCTTCATTTCCATCAGTCTACTCAGCTTCCATTTGTGGTCAATTTCAGATTTTACATCTGAAGTTTTAGGCCTGTCATGGTTTTTAAGAGCCCTCTATATATACAGTATGTAGATGCCACCGGATGGAGGGTCTAGTAAGAGTAATTATGTTACACACCACTGTGCTAATATCAAGCCCTGGCCACAGAGAGAGAAATATTTTATCACTGAACATTATTTGGACCTTCCAGTACTTTTCTTCAAAATGGAATGACAACACAAATTAGGAGTCAAAACACATTTCTGTGTAAAAGAGAGCATGGCACTGCAACATTTTTCAGAACAGACGTATGATGAGCAAATTCTGTGTTTAAAAACAAACAGACAGACAAAAAAAAAAGTCAGGGCTCAGTGAAGACTGCAAGAAGACACCAATTACTCACACTGTCCTTTGGGCTCAATGATAGAGTTTGGAGTTCCAACTGTCCACTCCGTGCTCATAAAGGCTTCTGCAAGCACCTTAGCCAAAAAAAAAAAAAAAGAATACCAATGAACCAAAAAATAAACATCACTCACCAGAGACATTGTAAGGAGTCCACAAAGGGACAGTTGTGCAAACCCACACCTGTAAAGATTTTCAGAGGACACAACCCATTACCCGACATAATCACCAAATTAAATTTAAAGTGAAACATGCTTTGAGCTCACTGTTAGCATTGGCAGTATGGGAAAAAGCTCAGAGCACCAGTGTACCAATGTGGTGCACAACAGCCTAGATAAATAAATAAATTATAAAATAATTAATAAATAATAATAAATTTTAAAAAATCCAAAGTCAAAACATGATCCATGCTCCCAGCAGTTTGTTAGCTCGTGTTCCCACCTTGTCAGTACAACTCAACCTTCTGATGTTTTTGTAACACTGGTGCTCCAACAATTTTTTAACCTTTAACCACTCTTTCGAATTATTCTCTAATAAACAAAGATTTTACTTTACTAAATTATTACATTACTACAAAGGCATCACATCACTCACGCTCCCTGGAAATGCTTGCTTTAATATTCTGGAAAGGAGGGCCTCGCTGACAGTCAAACTTCGGATTGAAGAGGGACAATGCAGATTTCATCCTGGTCATGGAACAACCGACCAGCTTTTACCTCTTGCAATGATCTTGGAAGGGGTCTGGGAGTTTGCCCAACCAGTGCACATGTGCTTTGTCTATCTGTAGAAGGCTTATGACCGTGTTCCTCTGGAGATATTGTGGAAGGTGCTGCGGGAGTATGGGATGAGGGGGTCACTACTCAGGGCTATCCATCCCTATCCAGGGCTGTATGCCCAAAGCTAGAGCTGTGTTTGGGATCTCAGCAGTAAGTTGGACTCGTTGTCGGTGGGGGTTCGCCTCCACTAGGGCTGCACCTTGTCACCAATCCTGTATGCACTTCTAATTCTGAGGCCAAGGTTCTCAGTGGGAAACCAATGGATTGTCCACTCTGAGTAGGGAATGAGTCCTTACCCCAAGTGAAGGTGCTTAAGTATCTGGGGGTCTTGATCATGAGTGAGAGGACCCGAAGTGGGAGACTGGCTGAAGAATTGGTGCAGTGAGAGTGGTTTTGTGCTTGTTTTACTGCACCGTTGTTATCAAGAGAAAGCTTAGGCCAGAAGCAAAGCCGTCGATTCGCCGGTCAATCTTTGTTCCTTCCCTCAACTCTGGTCATGAAGGATGGGTCATGACTGAAAGAATGAGATCATGGATACAAGGAGATGAAATGGGTTTCCTCGGGAGGGTGGCTGGTGTCTGCCTTAGGGATAAGGTGAGAAGTTCAGTCATCCGTAAGGGTATTGGAGTTCCTTTGCATTGAAAGAAGCCAGTTGAGGCGGTTTGGGCATTGTGCAAGGATGCCTCCAGGTCGCCTCAATACAGAGGTGTTAAAGGCACGTCCAGCCCGAAAGAGGCCCTAGGGCAGGCCCAGGTCCAGGTGGAGAGATTCTATCTCTGCACTGGCCTAGGAGCACCTTGGGATCCCCCAGTCAGAGCTGGCCAATGTGGACAGGGAAAGGAAGTCTGGGGCCCCCTGCTGATACTGCTGCCACTGCGGCCCAACCCAGGATAAGTGGTTGACGATGGGTGGATGAATGGATGGATGGATGGATGGATGGGCAGTATTAAAAGATTTTACTCAATTCTTCAAACCTGTTTTGGGGCTTAAGTGACCGGAAAATGCCTTACTCTTAAACAAATGATAAAATTATCTAGGTAAAGATAAACTTACAAAACTGCAACAATGGGAATTATTTTGTATCCATGTCAACAGTCTGTTTTTAAACCCAATCTTGTTTTTGTCACACAGTCACAGTCAGCCTGCATCCAGTCATTTTTCCTGTATTACAACATTTTCTTACCTTTACAAACACTTTTTGTGAGTTACCCTCAGTTGTCGACTAGCAGCAGGACTCCAATGTGCAGTTTGCAGTGTAAACATAAAAACCTGTTTTGCACTCGTCTAAGTCAAAACTTTTTTTTTCCCCCACAGCAAAAGAAATCAAAACCTCTCATACAAAAACAATGCACCAACAAAACAAAAGTTGGAGGAATTTTTAAATCACATATAAACTTGTCATCTTTTCTTGACCTATTTGGTACTAAATGCAAAATGCCCCACAAGATGTCTTCACGGAATAAAGTAAAGCGCAAAACTCTGCAGTGCTCCTTGCCATATGACAGGAGTGTGTGAAAACTGACACACAAGAGTTTTCAAATTGGGGCCCGGGGAGCCGAAGCATAAAATAACTTCAATCTCAGCAGCTCTCCAAGGAATAGAGCAGAAGTGCGACCAACAACAACACAACAACAGAGAGGCAGAAAGGGGTGAAGGTAGGAGTTATTAGAGAATAAAACATGCCTCTCCATCTCACTCCCTCACTCTCAGGAAACCCAAGGATGATCAATGGATTTAGTCAGAGAGATATTCAAGCAGAAAATTGCTGCCTTTTTGCTTTTCTTTGAAGTATTTCCAGAATACACACCGAAGCCCCTGTCCACCAAGGTTGAAAATAACAGCACAAGTGCAGTCTCTACCAGTACTGCTGGATAAGGGAGAAGAAGGTGGGGGGAGGGTGTCGGCATGGGCAACGAATGTTAAAGGACGCAAGGAGGGCCTAGATTGAAACTTTGCAGGTATAAAATTGAAGGCAGCCAGCTGAACAGACATACTCAAACTATGGCTATTTTTCAAAAGGGAACCTCAATGACCAACATGGAAAGTTGAAAAATAAATAAAAAGGAGCAGTTCCAGGACCGAGACACTGCAGGGCAAAGCAGATAAGGTTGCATGATTTATTGCTACCAGTTCACATCTATTTAAATGTAAAAATTCAGTTCAACTGAACAGTAAAAATATTTTCTTTACCAATAACTCTTAATTTGTGTATCTTAAAAGAAGAAAAATAGTGAGAGTGAAAATATTGTCCATTAGTGGTTGCTCTTTAGGTGAATTCTGGTATTTCAAAACTTGGGTTTTTACATGTGTTGGTGCACAATTGACCAGTACCTACCAAACATAAAGTTTTGTAATTGTTTCAGTAGATTGTCTCAGGAGGAAGCTGCAACATCGTCCTTTTGGGAAGGTACGACCATTTTTACTGCATCCACTTAAGAGCTCTTATGCCACTTAAAGGTTGCTGTTGTTTTTCTGAATGTTTGACAACATTACCAAAACAGGTATCTACAGAAACAAGCGAGTGAACTGGAAATAAGTCTCACTCAAGAAAAAGTCTCACCCTTCGAAGAAAAAAATATATTCTTCAACTCAGGACATCTAAGGGCCGGTAACTGCACACAAAAAATAGTTTTGACGTAAAATATCGCTTTAAGTGGACGTAGTTGGGATAGTCGTAGTTGCCCCAAGTGATTACACTGCAGCCATGCAGTGGTAAGTACGAGTAATTTGCAAACCAGACAACAATAAATAAAAATTTAATTAACACTTTAATGGGCAGTGGAAGGTGAGTAGATGGAAAAAAATACACAAGAGCTCAAGATCTGGTTAGCGAGGGCCTCTCTGGCCCCTTGGGGCCCCTGGTGGCAGTGTGCAGATGATAGCAGAGGCAAGCGGCACACTCGTGGCGTAATGGATAGGACACAGCAGAGGGGGATCGCACTCCTCAGTTCCCTGCTGTGTAGTGTGATGGCCTCATCTGTTTTCTGATCGCCACCGTAACACATCTGCAGAGCATTCCCTCCTAATTAAGATTCCACCGATCTATTTGTCACAGGACGGAGAGATCATCACAGAGGGTAGTTTAGCAACAGTTTTTGGATTAATTGTTGGGCAGATCACCACACAGAATGCTCACTGAACCTCAGCAAGAATACCAGTAACAATAACTCTGTTTTTTTTTTTATTCTGTGTGTTATTTTTACAGAGAAGACTCCATGGAGAATTGGACCTACAAACTATTTGTCATTGCCTGTTTCTCACTTACATTATTAATTTTTAATAGCATGCAGTCATTGTTTAAAGGCGAGGCAGTTTAAAATTGAGCATGTATTTGTCCAGTTAGACACAGATGCAGTTGTGCTTTATGTCCTGCAGCTTGCAGTGTTTTTGGTGTCCCATAATTTGGATACCAAGAAACTGGCATTGATTTTCACTGCTCTCAAAAATTAGTGAAATGAATAAAATCTGCATTGGTAATGGCCCTGTGGGGGTGAATGCAGTTCCAGTCTAATGAGAATTAAAACAGCAACTGCAATGTCAGTGATGAGACACTGTGTTTTTAAGAAAAGTGTTTTTCATCACCTTTTTTTGAAAAACAAGGAAACAGCAACGTGACAGTCAACCACATATGCCATGGATGGATCCTTTGTTGGCAGTTGAGTGTAGATAAAATGCTAAGAGCCCACTGGAATGTGATTTGCTCATTATTTTTTACCCTATTAGTCATGTGCTGGCGATATAATAGTGATGAAAAAAGCAGCACAGAATTGACATGAACATTCCTTTGTAAGATGGAACATAAAGTATCAGCAAATTAAGGTTTGCTATTGCATCCAATCTTCACGGTTACTTCAGTAATACTGATTAGAAGGGAATCTTTCATTCTGAGGCAAATCTCCTCATATTATGTGGGGCAAATAATGCATTTATATTGTGCTTAAAAAGGGAGATCAATCAATAAGCACTTAATACATTTTTTCTAGTGCTGTCAATCAATTAAAATATTTAATCACGATTAATCGCATGATTTCCATAGTTTGCTTGTGATTAATAGCAAATTAATTGCACATCTCTTTTTTCAGTTCTGCATGTACCTTGAAGGGATTTTTTTTTTTTTTAAGGTTTTTAATGTTCTTAATGACATGAGAATGGACAAATATGCTTACTTTACACAAATGTA
Organism: Naso vlamingii; assembly: GCA_029822935.1. Taxonomy (NCBI): domain Eukaryota; kingdom Metazoa; phylum Chordata; class Actinopteri; order Acanthuriformes; family Acanthuridae; genus Naso; species Naso vlamingii. The sequence goes on from JAPQLA010000022.1 coordinate 13,864,898, forward strand.
TGATAATTATAATTGCAACAATCCAAAACAATGACAAATACTTTGATATATTTTGATCAAGCACTTAGTGCTCTACGTTTAGTCTATCATGATTAGGGTTTGATTACTTATGTCTGTTGTTCTTTCTTTGAGCGCCACTAAAGCTACTTAAGTTTCTTATTGACTATTATTCACAAGTGTCAAATTATAAACACTCACCCTACATTCAGGAGTCAGGCCACACTATA
>JAPQLA010000022.1:14068785-14081873 GCA_029822935.1 Naso vlamingii
ACAGATCTTCAATGCAACACTAGACTGTAGTCTACCAACATTCAATCCCTGATGCAGTGCATTGTTGTAAACATACAAGTCTAGTAGAGGTAGTAGTCCTACGACACAACCTCTAAAAACACATCTTCCTCAACCCTACAATGTAACACAGACAGTGAAAACAGTTGGTTGGTGCCCAGCAATAACAAGTACTTGTTTACTTTCCTGCCAAATCCAAACCCCAAAATAAAGTGATTTGCTATGAGTGTGTTGTGGAATTTAAAGTAAAACAAGGACTAACATGGCTTGTTTTTTATTAGACTCTTTTGTACTGGTTTAAAATTGGTCATTACCGCTGAGAATGCCTGGCCCTGCTGCATTTCCTGGTTTTAAAATGGCCCAGTTAAATTTGTAACTGAATAACCCTGTAACCGAGAAATGCAACAGATGTTTCTTTTCATCTGATCTCAAGTCTCCTTTTGTGCAGCTAATAGCCACTGGCACATGTTAAAGAGTCAGGAAAACTAAATAACTTAGTATCCCCGCATGCAAGGAGCGATAATCATTTTGGGAGTCCTGTGAAAAAGATTAAATTCCAATTTGACACAAATATAATTATTCTGTATAAAATAAGCTCAACAGACCTTTGCTGACATTTTGAGATGACAGCAAACTACTGGGACGGGGTCAGCAGTGGGAGAAGTATAAAGCTTTGTATGGTGGCATTCTTCTCTCTAAAAGCAATATTTTGTCTGGCCACATGGGGGAGCTACAGCCACTCAGAGAAAATCACCAGGAATCACTGCCACACAGGCATTGCTTTGGAAAGATGCACAGGTTTGTGTATTATAAAGATAATTATTTGTTTTTAAAAATACATTAGGCGTGTATTACAAAAACAGCAACAACAAAACACTCATTTAAAAGGATCTGTAGGCTTATTTCCTCTTTGTTCTCTTTATTTGTCTGCATTCTGCCATTTATTTGAGAATAAAACTGAAAAAGGAACATGAGTTAATTGGCTGGAACTAAATTATTAAATTCTAAACGGTGCTAAAATGCACATAATGACTCAGTGTCTGGATTTCATGGGCTAGAACACCTTGAGCAGTTTCACTGACTAAATTCGGAAGTGCATGGCTCCTTCCGCTTTAAGAGAGGTCAACAGTGGGCGGGACATAGGCATTAACTCAAATTACTATTGGCTGACGTGTTGCTAGGTGGAACTCTGGCCTATAGCAGCGCTGTGTGCAAGCTTTCCAAGGTCTGAACTCTTCCTGTTCCTCCTCCATGTAGTTCTGAGCTGAGTTTTAATACAGATAAGTGAGCAAGCTGCTGGGCACACAAAGCAAGGGCCATTTTGTGACTCAGGAGAGCATGCATGTGGCACTCTGGTGAGGTGTAACGTTACGTAAATTCCCCAAATTTCTGTTGCTCATTCTGCTACTCTGACTGTCCTCAGTGCTCATCTGTCAGCCATAAAAAGTTACGCTGTCATCAGCAGAAGGGGACATGTTTCACTCACAGCTGAAAAATACTAAAATGGCTGCCACAAGATCACACAGAAAAACTACAAGTGTGATGTAACCTGCTGCAGTGTACAGTTAGTAAAATGCTGAGGGTAAGTGCCTGCATTTCACATCCAAACTTCTGTGTGTCTGTATCTGAAACACAACAATCTGTTAGGCTCAGACTGCATATTTGTTGTTAGAAGATGGCACTAACTTTCACACTAACAACTTATGCTGGATCACAGCATTTTAGCAATAAATACAAATATCTATTTTGTTTCAAAAACTGCTTGTGTTGTTTCTAGATTTCTGCACAGTTCTGACATCATGGAAATGACCTGGTGTTAGTTTGTTAAAACCATCTTTATTGATCAAAATAGAAATGTGATTCCATTTGCTTTGATATTTGTAGATTCGGACACCTGAGGACGATAAGATACACATTTGTCTTTTGACCATCTTTACATTCTCTCCCACTCTTATAAGAAGAAAACCAAACAATGCTTGAAGAAATACACATTAGTGTCAAGACTCTCGGCCGCAGGCCTCTAAATAAAATTTAGTAATACACATGGAGCCAGATTTGAATAGAAAACATATTTTTGCTGTAACATTTACAATCACACACGATCAAAACAAATGCCTGCATTGACAAATCGATCTCCATAAAAACAAATTTAATTAATACAAAACAGGGCCTTCTGAACCTGCCTGATATTTAAAAATGACAAGTGATAAATGTGATAGTCCTTCAATGGATAAAATAGTTGACAAGTGAAAGCAATCATTAAATTTCTAATCATGAACAGTCGTGTCAGGAGAACTGTTTGAACTGAAACTGTCTAACAGAAAGTAAATACAAGCTTTTCCTGCAAAACAACTGTGAAGTTGGAGGTTAAAATGTTATGTAACATAAGCAGGTGAACACTGACACAATGTCACAACTTTTATGAAGTTATGTAGTTTTAATGTTTTACAATCCATCTGAAAGAGACAATATAAATTACATTGTAAGTTATTAAAATAGTAGGATTAAAGGACTATAAAGAGCAGAAATATCTACTAAACATGCTCTATAGCTTAGTTAAAGTAATGGTGCAAGTCCAGATAAAAGTTTACAGAAGCATATAAAAATTAAAATTGTACCCATGTTCAAACTGTATTCAGGGAAATGAACTAATGACAAATCATATGATTTATAACATCGAAAGGACTGGGCATATCTCTGATGATAAGGAACAGGAAAGTAATACAATGTTTCTGGAATAACTGAAATAAAATCCAAACAACAACGTTGATAAAATGGTGCAATGCAGTACCAACTAGTAAGACAAGGTCATTTTACTTTATAGCGATGGAGCATCATACATTTGTGACAAATCATGTGCATTAAAATACAGGACAAACGACTTTTCCTGAGGTCTAACACACACATCTTGTAGGCAAGGATCTCGTATCACAGGCCTGAAACCTCAGTATTGAGTGTAAGAAATGGAAGGAAAAATCAGGGTGTGGCTATTAAACAATAGCAAGGTCATTCATGACAGTGGTGCACTTCAACAAAACCACGTCCTATTGTACACACAGGTGATCAACCATGCTTGACAAGGTAAACAATCAAGGCAGAAATTAAAAAAACGTCAGAAAGTAAAAGTATCATACCTTGATGCATTGCTTTGAGTCGATCCTTCATCCTCTTGTTTTTTACTTTTACTCTTCATCATCGTATTATCCTTAAAATCTTTGAATGGATGATCTTTTGTCCTGGTATTTACTGTCAAAAAGTTACAGGAAGCATGGACTATCGTACAAGTCCCACAAGACTGCCTTTGCTCAGGTGGCAGTTAAAACCCAAGCGGTGCGACACGAGTGAAGAAAAAGGCATTTAATCGACAGATTTAAGGTTCATAATGTACATCGCTAATGTAAATATAGCGAAGGAAAAATGGCAGGTGCTAATACAATAAGTTAAATATTCAACTTATGTCTTTCAATATAGTCCACGGGAGCCGCATGCAATTAATTTCAACTGCGTCATCAGATGAAGGATTAACAAAAATCAGATTTAAAGATGAAATAAACAGTAAATTATGCACTACACAATGTAAACAGTCCAATTCAATGTGAAGAAAGGTAGAATCCTATAAATGAACTATTAGATTCACCTTGGCTCTTTCACAGGGTTTTGTCCGACTCGAATAAAAATAATAAACTGTAAAAATAATAACTTAACAATAAATAACAAAAAAGAGCCTCGTTTCAAAAAGCTTGTAGGCCTTTAGAGTCTTCATCGGCTGTCAGACTCAGAGCGACAGACGCGAGCAGCACACTAAAAATGGAGGCGCGCCATGGCTGCCAGAGCCCAGTATGGAAAACAACGACAAGCAGTCCCCAGCACAGACGGCTCATTCGACACGAAAAATCCGCACAAAAACCACACAAAACACCTAAATTCACGTAAAAACACCGATCGTACTCTCATATCCCTCGATTTTAGATCAAAATCAAGCGGTTTCGGGCGAAAAACTAGCAAGAGAAACGGTCTGAAGAAAGCCCATGGCACCCTTCCCAAGGCTCAGCCGCCATCTAGAGCTCCTTCCTAGCTCTGAAAGCTTTGCCTTTGATTGACGTTATTTCCATTTACACCACACTCAGGTGATCTTTAAGTCCCACCCCTTTTATTATGTTAAAAATTTGCTTTTGTAAAAATCCACATACATTTTCAGCCTCAAAACACAAGCATTAAGTTAAAACGTTCCTTATACTTAATAGAAAGGTAAAATTACTGAAGAGCCTGTGAAAGTATATTATTTTTTATGCACCAATTGCATCACTTCCTGCTCAGACAGGAAGAAGGATAACAGGGAGCCATTTTAGATAGCTTTTGGGAACCATTTCTGTTGGGACCAAAAGCCATTTAGACTTCTTTCAGTATATAATTGTACGATAAATAATGTAGTCAACTGTTTGGTTAATTAAGTTTAGATTTATGGTGGCACATTGGTGCTTTTTAAAATGAACCATTCTCCCTTTGTGTCACCAGTCGAACGACAATTGTACACCGATAGCGACACCAAAAACTGAAAGCATCACTTATGAAAATTCAGCAACCCAGTACGAACATTAATCACTTGGCTAACTTTTAAATTAAATGGGCAATCCTGCATTTAAAAATGACATAAAATCAGTGCAAACCAAATTGATTTTTCTAAGGGATTAGCTACAATGTCAAAACCAACAGCCAAGCTAATGGATTCCAGTGTTGTCAAAACATTGTGCCAATTATCTGTTAATTAGCTAATGAAACAAAGCCAGGAAAAATACGAGGACATACACTTTATTTAAAAAAAACAAAAACATTTAAATATCAAAACGTACAGAAGCGGTTTTGTTTTTTCCCCAACACAATGTAATTTTTCAACAAGTCCACTATTCAGCCAGCAACGGTGTTCCAGTATCCATGTTGTCGTAAAAAAACAAAAGCAAAAATCCAAATGTAAAAGTCCAGTCAGAAAAAGGTTTCATCTTGTCAAAATTTGGCTAACTGCCAAATCCCTTGCAATCTTCACGTTAAACAACGCTGTCTCCGCTTCAGCAATATCCAGTTGAATGGGGTCTTGATAGGATAAAAAAGAAGGAAAAGTTGTAAGCCCACAGTGCAACTAAAACGAGTAATGATTTACTGTCCAGCAATTAAAGACAGCATGCTAAACTAGATTAAGATTAGGACAGTTAAGTCACATACATTGCTAGCTCTCAGTTGCGTTAGCTAGCACTGTGCAAGGGCATTCCAAGTGTGTTAGCAAGAAAACACAGTCGTCACAATATTTAAGTATTTATTCTCAAACTATGATTAAAAATTAGTAAATCAAGACTATGTTTAGCACGCAAACTACAGATTGGGGGTGTTCGTAATCCAGTGTGAAAGCTATTGTTTGATTTGGGATTACATCTGTTTGAATATGTTCAACAGCTAAACTTCATGGCGACTACTGTTGGTTAGACATCCAATATCACACAAGATGACCGGATACATTTGGCTAAAGCTCCCACATGGCAATTCTTAGTATTAAGTTATGCAGTGAAAAGTGCCATTAAAACTTCTGTTAATCTAAGTATTGTCAATTTTTATGTGGCTCTAAATGGATATGTTGATTGGTGATATTACAGTAATCAGCAAAAGGAAGTCTTCACTTGAGTTGAACCACACATAACCAAATATATTCATAAAATGACCACCAGGGACACAATGAGTCTACATTTAGCCTAATTCAGATCACCTGTTTATCATTAAAACTTTTTTCTTTATGCAATTATGCGACAACAGCAATAATCAATCAAATTACAGGTAAAAAGAAAACACTGGCACGTGAGTAAACAATGGTGTGGGCAAATTAAGATCCCGACAAAGGGATTGGCAGTCACCAAAGTAACGACCTTTCTAACCAGCATGTTGACAGCCTAACAGCATCTCTGAAGTATTAGGGCAACCCTTTAAACAATGGCAAATTTGATACATCTAAAAAATGTTTTTCACAGCACTTAAAATATTCAAAGGCAGTAGTAAAATAAAACTAATTGTTAAAAAGTATTTGTCATGTTTTACCATGATTTCAACTTTGAGGCCAAAAATCTGGGTTTAAATTTTTTGTTTTTATTTTTGTTTTGTTTTTTTTAAAACAAAAAACGATATTACAGCCTCTCGTGGAGAAATGTGGCTATTTTTGTAAAGTACCAACAGGAGACAACACAGCCAATGTCCACAAATAGCCACAGTTTCGAAAAAGGTTGTATGAAAATAATAAAAGTAGCCACGTGACTTAAAAAAAAAATGTCTGTCATCATTATGTGTTTTTAAAATTACCTTTGGATTGTATGTGAGCTACTTGCTAATATCTAAGTCTTTAGCAAGCCTTAAGAACTAAAACTGAAATGAAGAAAAATAAGTAGGAAAGTTAAGCTTAAAATAGGAGTGCAGTATCCTCAAACAATCTGAATGGGATATAGGGAACATACAAACACTAGTTGTAAAATTTCCCATTTATTCTAATAATAAGTTTGGTGGGCATGTGGATAAATGCACAGTTCAAACATGATCAACTTACAGAGCTGTCTTCTTTCTCTTCATTATTTTGTAAATGGTCACACCAATGCAGGTCACCACTGTGGAAGAAATGAGGAACAATTAATGATACACATTTCACCATACATCACATACACACAGAGAACACCAGAGGACCTCTAAATGTGTCTAGCTTGGCCTAGTTTGAATTGTCAGGGCCTTCAGACTTTCAGTTTTGTTTTGTTTTTTTAATCAGTCACCATTAAAAAAGAATATGCTTTATTAAGAGGAACGTGTCAATCTCAGAGAATATACACATTTCTCATTAACAGTTAATTAACAGCTGATGTTATACACAGCAAACAGTTTTGCTGGAAACTGAAAGAGGTATTAGGTGATGTAAAAGTCTAACTGTTGTTCATTTAAGCCCACCCCCCCACCCCCTTTTAGACAGACCCCAAAGTTAACGAACCATGTTCCTTTATTAACACCTCCAATACTGCAACCTTGCCATTATCTGTTACTTAAAGGACTAATTTGTCAGCTGATGTTTTTTGCTGGTGTGGATTACTACTAAAGGGGTTTACAATGCATGGCAAAGTACAGCTGAAGGAAAAATTAAACTATTACAATTGAACTAATGTAATCTGATTCATAATTAGGACTCACTACTATGGTGCTAATCACTCCCTATGTTTTGGTGTTTTTATTGGCAGAAAAAAACAAGATTTGTGGTACATGGTCAGGGAGGCGCCCTGCATTTTTAACTAAGGCATGTGCAGACTTGCATGGCAAGTCTCTGTGTTAGTTCTTGTGCTGAGGTGCATTCCTGTGTTCTAGAGAGACTTGTGCATCTCAGAGTTTTCGATAAGTTGCAAAATGGATAACTTTAAACATCATCATCAAATTTTTGTGATGAAACTAAGCAATTGCTATGATCATGTACATGATTTTGCCTTTATGTTCTGTTTCTGTTTTAAGGGATTTCTGGCCTTTGGTTTTTTTGTTGTAAGGACTCCTCTTAGTTTCTACAACTATTTCTTCCTTGAGGGGAAAAAAGGGGTTTAAAAAAAAAAAAAAAACATAGGAGGGGGACAGCCAAATCATGCTTGTTTGGGTTCAGAACAAATTGCTTTTAGATTTTCCTTTAAATAAGTTTTTATTGGGGTTAATGTTTTAAGTTACAAAATGGTCACATTATTAGCTGTATATATTGATCATCAGCAGATCGTTCATGTTTACTGTTGTACTTGTTGACAAAATTTTGTGTTGGTGCATACCTATCTGAAGATACCGTTAGTTTTTGTATCTTAAGACATTTCTATTATTTTAGGATTGGCCTTTCATATTCATATTTTAAACCAAAAATATTTGAACTGGTAATATTTGAACTTTTATTTGTCTGATATTACGGGGTATCTAGAGAATGGTCACAAACCAAAAGCAGTTGCAAGGGGAATTATAAAGTATTAATGCATATTGAAAGCACCCCAAGGGACCTAGAAATTAATATAAGATGACAACGGGGATGTTACTAAATGTGTTTTAATGTCGTCGTGAAGCCTCTGAGTCATAACACGTGTACAACTTTATAGCTAAGTTAACTAATAGTTCTTGTACGATCACCCTTGTCTTCTGAAATGTCATCACCAGTTTGCTACCTTTGTATGACTAAAAAGTTAAAGAAAAAAGCTAAGTGTAATGAAATCTGGAATGTTAGCAAAACTTGATGAGTTGATAATACACCAAAATTCTAACTAGTTTGCATGGTCACCCTCTTTGAAGTGTTATGTGACACATCTTTGAGGAATGCAAGCCTACCAAACTGACTTCTTCCCTCGGCTCGAAAGTGAGTATTTAACAATGTCAGTGGTTCAAACTTGAAAAAATACTCCGCACATCTATGTCATAAGACAGGTGTGTGGGAGGGCAATGTGTCCATTGAAAGCTGAATGTCAGTGGTAAAATTAATGAAAACAAGGCAGCTGAGTGCAATGTGGTGTTTGTTAGTAGTCAAGGGTTTTAAATTGAGTGGGACGTGTTACATAAAAGAAGAAAATTCAAAGATTGTTAGTTCTTTTAAAGTTAACCTGCTAGTAAAAAGACCATTGTGAGTATATTAAAAGTTTATTACAATTCAATATATGAAATAAAGTGTCTTTATACCTGAAGGGTGTGACTGTTGCCCATAAATGAACAACCATTAAATTCAAGCCCTCGTGTAACAAATTCACGACGCTATGCAAGTCCATCAGCACCAGGTAAATTTCTCTGTATTTCGCAATTTAGTGGAGTTTGTATGTTGGGGGTGTGTAGCTACTTTCTGGAGCTGGGTAACTGGTATCGATGTGGTAGCAACGTATCGAAGAGTACGATTGGTTTGCCAGAGCTGAAGAGGACAGAAACTGTCGCTATGGCCAGAACAACTGGGAGTACAAAGCAAATCACTTTTTTCTATGGCCGTTCCTGTTGTGCACGAATGGAGCACTGTACAGTAATGCACATGCAGCAGGTTTAAGCAACAAGTAACTGTAGGAAGTACTCCAAGTTAGATCACTTGATCGTCACCAGCACCTGAGTTCCGCTTACTTTTGAGATAAATGGTAGGTGCCCATTTGGGGTTCCCGACTGCCTAGCTTAAGAAGCATCATGTCTGACTCGGTGGGGGGGGTCTCATCAACAGGACCTGGGGACCCAAACTTCATGTTGAGGGTCATCACCAGAGACAATGTACTATCTTCTGCCAGGCAGTCATCACAGGGAAAGAGCCCACAGTCCACAAGATCGAAGAGAACGTGTACAGTAGGGGTGGGACAAAATATCGATATGGCAACATATCGTAGTCTTGACACGTGAGATACGATAACAGAATTGCCGGCGCCAAATATTGATATTTTAATGCAAATAACACGGCGCTGTACACAGATTTCCTTGCCAATTTGACTCACAAGCGTCACTACTTCACCTCTCCCTGCGGTGGCGCTAATAACATGAATGAATATGAGTAACTTGGAGAGATATTAATTGACTGAAGAAGAATTTAACAGCAGGATCGTGTTGGACAGTGGTGAAAAATATGAAGTAGTTAAGATTTGCTGCAGGCACGAAAGTCTTGACCCACTTTGACTGTTACATCGTTGGGACAAACAATTTTTTTTAATGTATGTATGTAAAATGTTTTGTTTTCTTCAATTGGTCAAACAGCATGACATATCATTATTTGATTGTCTTGCATCATATAAATTCTTGCAGAATCGGTGTATCGTGATATTATCATGGGTCACCAAATATGTATCGCATTGTGTCGTATCGTATCGTGCGTTACCCTGCAATTCCCACCCCTAGTGTAAGTAAGGAGTGCAGCTAAGAACATGCTAGTTTTCCTCTGCATTGAGGAGGTTGTGCACCGTGAATTCGTCCTCCAGGATCAAACTGTTACTGTCGAGTACCAATGTGATTTCCTAAAGCGTCCAAGGGAGAACATTCCGCACAAATGCCCTAACCTGTGGTGCGCTGGCAACTAACCCTTCCAGTATTCAGCGTGCCTACACAAAATTTCTTTCACGCAACTGCCGAGTGATTGCTCCCCTCCCCCCTGCTGGCCAAATTGGAGTTTGGCTTCTGGGTCATTGCCATGGACCCAAGTTTCAGGTTCATGGTGAAATCCCTAATAAGCACGCACCAGTGGTCACAAAACGCACGTAACTGACGAACTCTTTCATTAATATGCCAGGTTATGCCTGATTAGTTAACACAATCTAAAATATACACAAGCTACATGCATTTACGCAATATTTGAAAATGACCAAGGAATCTCTCTCAAAGAATCCGTATTTGATCATTACTACATATCTTTTATTAATACATACATCCTCACCACATCTGACAGTGTAACTGTCGTCAGACACCACCATCACTGTTTTTTGTCATACCTGTTGCTAAAGGTATGCTATAATGTACGGACACCATGTAAAAATCATGTTAAGTTGTATGTACTAGCAATAACATTAACATGTAATTGAAAAATATATATTGGACTTTTCATAACACTGTTTATTAATTTGATTTTGGTCAGTAAAAACACTTGTTCGACACATTTGTAGAATTCAATGCAAGGATAACATGCAAACAATTCTCTTAAGACATTTCATCCGTCTTGAAAATTATACTTACAAATCCAAAATTCTGCGCGAATCTTTCAGTCAATGATTCCATGGCGGCTACATGTCACCCCTTTGAATAAAGAAATGAGGATTAGGAGAGAAAATGACCAACAGCACACCCTACTGGTTACATGTCTGTAGCAGTAAGGACAATGAAGTTCGTAGGACTGCAAAATCCATGAAAAGTCTGGAATGATTAAAAACACATACCATTTAGTGTAGGTCGGATGATCTCGTTTCTCCTTTGACGCAATTTATGAAACATCTAAGGAATCCCTGCAAAATACAAAACACGATTTTTGATACTTCTCAATTACAATTCTGAAAAACGTTGCAACTAACGCAGACAAAAAACAGATAAAAAAGCTATTTGTGTTTTAAGAAATTTTGAAGATTATTTATTTAAGAATGTTTCAGAGCTCATTAACATATTAAGAAAATAATGGATAAGTTTTTGAATATTTAATTGGTAAAAGGTTTTATCTTTCCATGTCTCGATAGCTCAAAATGTAACTAAAATTTGTCTTCAACAATAAAATCCTATTGAGAATAACTTTGAGAGGACATTTTGTTACGTGCTGGGTGGCATTAATCCTCTCGATTATAAAAATATAGTTTAATGTACAAAAACACCTATTTCAAAAGATGGCATGTCACTTGTTTTAATGTATAGTATTTGCCTTATTTGTGGCTAAATCAACAACCTTCTCCAAAGGACCGTGATGTTAAGATGAATTTATTTCTTTATTTAATTTTAGTACAGTATTTTTAGGTTTCCTTAAATGTATTAACTTGTTGTGAAGCTTTCTAACATAAAAATCTTTCTTAACATGTCATGTAAGTGTAATGTAAGATGGAAAAATCAAAATGTATGTATATATTTAAATTTCTTTTCCTTTCAGTACCTTAAAGGGTTAAAAGCCAACACCCTATTTTGTATTTCTAAGTATATCTAAGCTTTTACAACAAACAGAACATTTATTTAGCAAGCAAAACAAGGTTAGGTACTATATTGTGTCTATTTAGAAAGAATATTGATTAATAGTCATATTTTAAGTGTTTTGACAACATATCAAAATTTATTTAAACTATTTTTAAATACATAGTATTAAACATTTCAGACTTACATCAATCTTGTTATAAACTACATTTGAACAGTGCATGTTAAGATTAAGTGAAAGATTTTCGATTTTTTGAATATATTTTTGATTTCCAATTCGGTGAAAAACCTCAAAAAACAACTATAGTGAAAATAATCAAAAAACGCTTAAGCTTGTAGACTTGTTGTCCATCAGTCTCAATACAACATTTAAAACACGAAATATTTGCTTATTTTGTCGTTTTCGTCGAGCAAATTCACAAAAGGGCATTTGCCCTTTCAAGGACAAAGCAAATTTTAAATGCGTAGGTTTAAATAACTCCTAACAGGTCGAGAATAAACGTGCTTGTCCAAACGTTTCCCAAGTTAACTTGAAACAGGAATAACAAACATACAAATTCCATCAACTAAAACACATTTATACACAGTTAACACTCTCAACATCGAAATCTTTATTCTTCGCTGACAACACACCATGGCCATTTTTACAACACTGCGTCTAACTGTCGTTCTTTCCACCATATTGCCATACACCCCAAATTCGTATTTTACAGCTATTAACGTTAGATTTCTCGTAAGTTCTTACCCATTTCCCGGGCCGTGTCTATCCGCCGTCATCTGCCACGACCATTTTCGCGTTTTTGGGCGATTTTCGTCGTTTTGGTGGGGCTTTCGGCCGCATCGTTCCGCCCTTCCTCCTCTCCGGTGCTGCCGCCTTCCTCCTCTGCTGTGTGTGTCCTTCCCTCTGCCTCTGCCTGAGCTGATATCCTTCAGCGGCTCTGCCCACTTTCCTCCCAACGTAAGAAAACTCCACTTCCTCTCCAGCCCCATCCAGCTAACGTTAGCATCCGACTCAGCCAGAAAAAACGCCAAAATACGCGTATTTTTAACGTTAGGCCGCGATAAATTTATAAACTTGTTCGGTATGATTACCGTTCGCAAAACATTTGTTGCTGTTGCTGTTTTATTTATTTACAGGAACAGCTACACATAGCCACGTAACCGGAAAAACAAACAACCAGGAATGTGTAGTTAGTAAACAACGGTTGTTCTACATCAGTTACCTGTGTGACCTGCTCCTACAAAGCATAGGTATATTATTATTATTGAGATAGAAAGTCATATTAAGTTATATAAAGATGGGTCTACATGTTTGTTAAGGGGTAGAAAAGTCACATTTTCGCTGCTTCCTTCACTGTTATTAGCCAAACTGAAACACTTTGCTCACATTTAACACAAGCAGATTGATTTGCTGTGTAATAAACCTTGAGTCT
>JAPQLA010000022.1:14222811-14236041 GCA_029822935.1 Naso vlamingii
GGACTGTAAAAGCCGTGGCAGAAATAAAAGTCAGATGTCAAATGTCCTGCTAAAGCAAACGATCCAAGGGAAATATTGTGATAGATGATGATAAATTGGACAACAGGTGATGTTAAACTTTCTGATGCTTCACACACAATGTTCCACTGGAGAGAAACCTGCATAAAACCTCTGACTGACGCAGGATTTTCCAAGCAACCACTGAACTGTATAATTTATGCCAAATTACTCATGCCAGTGAAATCTAAAAGGAGAAGTCGTCCAACCTTTCAGTGAAATGGTAAGCCATGAAGCACATCGCACTGATGAGTTGAAACAGAATATTAAAATTACATAATGCGTTACCTTATTTTATCATTTTTGTTTGTTTCAGTAATACTTCAGGGCCAGGATCATTTTAAATAAAAGACTGAAGTTGTTCTTGCTTGAGGCCGAGTGCATAGTGCTACCAGAGTTACGTGAAATGAGATAAAAGTCAAAGGATTCTTACTTTCTTATACTTTCTGTACTTTTGTAGAATTTGGTCCTCCATAAGCTGTGAAGAGTACAAAAGGAAAAAGGGTTAGGATGCCATGTATCTCATCTGTCCACTGTTTGGTTTTTCAGTGGAAATAGAGCAGTTCCAGGCTCCACATCCAGGCCAGTACCTTGTACTCTTGTGTTCCCGGGGACAGAGTGTTGATCTTTGAGCCCAACTGAACAAACATCTCTGTGATAGCCCCAATCCGGTCATGAAGAGCTCTGTATTCATCGTACTCGGCACAGAAGTCGTCCTTGTACTGCTGACGCTGCTCCAGTGCTGTTATGGCGCTGTATTTTCTGAAACAAAGGAAGAAAACAAACATTTAAATCTGGTATTTAAAAGCAGAGGTGGTCTATTGATGTCAAGCTGTTTTTCCTCAATCCTTCCAGTAGATGGCACTGCAGAACGGCAGATTTAGAGGCCTGACACGTCACTGCTTTAACACCCTGATGTGTTGACCAGATGTATAAATGTAAGCCATGACATTATTTGTTTGCCGTTCTCAGTGAAAACTTTTGGACAGCTTATTAAGTCATCGAAGTTGAACCCTTCAGGGACAGTTCAGTTTCTTTTCACACTGATGTTTAAACTCCTCAGTGACACAGGCGGATCCTCTGATGTTGTGACAGTTACTTGGATTTCATTCCTGAATTAATCATAGATCTCTTTTAAGTTTGAAGTACACAGTTAGAGAACAATTTGTTTTTATCTTACATTAAATAGTCAGGAAGTTCCTCTGCTGAGGTTCGATTGACAGGTGTTTTCTCTCCCTCATGGTCTGTAGATAGGAAAAACACACACACGTGGAAAAAAAAAGGTTAAAGCAATCTGCCAATGCAAATGCGATAATGTGCCATCATATCAAGGCTGATGGAATCATTTATCACTGCCTCCGATAAGAGATCTGATCCAAGGCAAGCAGTCACGTCAGCAGCTCGGAGTGGGAGGTAATGCTGCCTGCTGACTCGCTCGACCGTAGGTCACCCAGCTGTTTCACAGTCAATCATCAACAGACCAGAGCGAGGAGTGAGGACTGCAGGGCGGAGAAAGTGTCACAGTCCTAGCAGCACTCACTGCTCTCTCAAATGAAAATACATGAACTGTTCTTTGTGGACTTCCAACATCAACTATAACTCACACCCGGGGATTTTTCCCTTTTCGCTAAATGAAATCCGATAATGTCATAGCCTCAACAAATAATCTAAAACAGATTCATGATAGCGCAAAAGGATATAAAAAGTGTGGGAGAGCCAATAAGAGAGGACAGTTTTACAGTTTTAAGGCTGATTTACCTTTAATATTTTCTTGGTTTAACTTCAGGTCTGGACTGGTTTCGATCCAGTCTTGTTTTAAGCGCTCTCGTTCCTTGTCTTTGTGCTTTCTGGACCGCTTCTTTTTATGTTGGCCGTTGGTTAACTGTTGGTCAGTGCAAATGGACGTGTCAGTGTGTGGGCACTTGGAGCTGGGTGCAGTCGGGGCTGGCTCTGTCCTCTCCAGTTTGGGAATAGTAGAAGACCCGCTGAGTTTGTGCGGCGAGTGCAGACGATTTGGGCTCCCGTGGAGATGATTGTTGGTTTTGTCAAACTCCAGTTTGACCTGTACACTAGAGTTTCCATGACTGGAGGAGCTTCGAGCCCCATTGGTGCCGCAGTCTCCATAAGAGGGCGACGGCAGAGGCAAACACTGGTCTAATAGTCTTTGTTTTTTGGGAGTCTGACAGTTGGATGGGTCTGAGGGCAATGAGCGTTTCTGGAGGGAAAATGAAGAAAATTGTGATTGATTTGCTTTAATATTTGGCAACTTGAGTGCAAGTTACTTGAGATGAGCCAAAAGTGGCTGCATCATGAGCAAAAATAGATATTTACTTCAAAGAAATAGTTCATAATTTTAGAAAATACATTTTTTTCCCCTCTGAAAGTAAGATAAGAAAATTGCAAGTCATAATCTACACAAAAATCTGCAGCTAGCAGACGTTTATCTTAGCTTAGCTTAGCATAAAGGCTTAAATCAAGAAGAAACAGCTAGTCTTACTCTGCCAACAGCTTACAAATGCTCACATATTAACAAGTTATGTTTTTGTTTATATAATACGTACATAAACAGAGGTGAAAAAGTGACAATGTAACCTTTGTACAAGGCATTATGGGCTGATACCTGACCCCCCCAAAATTGCGCCACATTTTGTTCATATTCAAAAAATGTTACAGGAAGTAGCTGAAAATGTGTAACGTTAGTTGAAAGAACATCTGTGTCAAAATCCTTCTTCGTGCTAATATTCAAGCTCTAAAGGCAGCACTTATGAGGAACTATTTTTCCAGGCGTAATAACTTTAATCTCCATGGCTCCAGGCTCCAGTCTCTCGCTCAGCAATTTTTGGCCGAATAAACGCAGACATTCTCTTTAGAAGGGTGGATTATTTATACCTAGTGACTTTTACGTGTCCTATAGTGTTTCTATACCCTGTTTCAACATGAATGGCAGTAAATGGGGTTTTAAAATGCACTCTGAGATCTACTAAAGTATACACATGGTTGAATTTTAATGACTTTTGTAGAAGATAGAGGCGATCTCTGCTAATACAGACAAATCAAAAATACACTGGGATGGCACTTGAAGCTTTTGATCTTCTCATCTCACTCCCGTTTCCCACATTGTCCCACTATTCCTTTAATTCTAGTCAATACTATATTTACTTCAAAGCTACTCAGTGTAATTAAACAGAGCTATCGCAGAAATATTATAAGTCCCCCAGTGTGGGTCTGCAAAAGAGGACGTAGCATATCTAGTCTCAGTCTTGTGAGGAAGAAGAAGTAGTGGAAAGTGGAATTCATAAAAGGTGAATAATTACCACAGAGAGATTCTTGGCAGGACTGAGTTGTGAAGGAGAGTCCCCGAGAGTTTTGTGGAATGAATGGTTGGACTGGGGACTCTTCAACTGGCTACTGTGGAGAGGCTGAAGTTTCCTGAAGACAGATAAGTGACACAGCACCTTCGGTTAGACAGTAACTGCAAAGGTAAATGGCCTGTAAAGCTTAACAGGAAGAGACAGTACGTAGGTCATAAAACATTCTCTGGCAAATTTATGAGCAAGAGGATGTGCAATTATCATTTATTATGACACGCAGAGTAAAGGCGGCGGTGGCAGTTTTTTCCATAAAGGAAGCAGTCATTGACATGGACAGAAAACTGTCAGTGGTTTCCAGCTTTATCAAAGCTTTTTGCATGTTTATGTGGCATGTTTTGTGTCTCTGTTGATGCCGTCCACAGGAGGCAACCACAAAGACTAAACACAGTCCAGTGAGCAGAACAATAGCAGCAGATTTCACCTCCTGTAGGACCAAACCCTCTTCTCTGTTAATCTGTTTCCTTCAGCTCCTTCCTCAAACAGACTCTGCAACAGGTCACACCCCCCCAAGTGGAGTCATGCTACCCTTTTAATCATACAGTCAGTAAGAGTGCAGCTCAGAAGCCTCAAAACTTAACGTCAAAATGTTGTATTGAGAGTAGTAAGAAAGCCCAACTGAGAAAAAAACATACTCTGAGAAATGAATAAACCAGAGGAAAGATATCTGGAGTTTGGTGTTTACAGGCTTTCACAGTTTTATCACACTTGGCAAACAAGTTCAACACTACAATTGTAAGCTTTTTACGCTTAGCGGGGGTTTTGAAATCAGCTGGCATGACTTGTGCTTTTTCTAAAATACGCATGAAGCACATGGCCTGCATGTTTACTGGCAAGCAGAGGGAACATACAAGGGAAGGAAGCTCAGCCTGAAGAACTCAGCCTTGCTCTCCATGCTAATGCCATTTGGCAACAAGGTGCAGGGAATATTTTCCTCGGCTTTGATGTGTCCGTAAGAGATTCATCAGTGCAGAGAAGTAGTCATTTAGAAGCTCCCCCTTTCAGCATGATCACAGCAGACTTATACATTAATTCAGTGGCCCTTTTTGTATTAACGCCAGCACTGTCAAAACGCATCTTTCCCTTAGTCTTTTCTGCCTTATCTACCCAAAGTGTGGTCTCTAAAGGTCTAGTAGAACTTTAAAGCAACAGTTTGACAATTTGGGAATTACACATTTTGCTTCTAGTCGGAGTAAAATAAAAAGAGGGGTATCACTCTTGTGTAATCTACAGCCAGAGGGCAATTAGTTCAGCTTTTATTTATTTATTATTATTTTTATTTTTATTTAAAACAGGAACATTACATACTGATGAACATTTACATGTAAATATGTAAGATTATAGCCAGTGGCTAATTTCCATCTTTAGTTCTTTGGCAAGTTGATGTTACTCATTCAAATAAGAAAAATAACAATAAAAACAATACAATAAACAAAGAAACAATAAACAGAGTTGCTTATGGCAAACCAGAATTTAAGGGACCATATAAATTTTAGTGTTAGTGCAAAAGTGCCTTGAGTGTTAACGTATTAAAAGTGCAGGTGGAATTGCACATCGCCCATTTCAAAGTGCCAATTATATTGCACAAGTTTGTAAAGTGCTGGTGTAGATTGCACAATGCCTATTGCACATGTTATGCACATACAGATGTGTGTGTGCAGGTGCTGTTGCACTAGGTTAGCATGCAATAATGTATTTATGTACGCACAATTGCACGGTTATTTCATACATAGATGTATGTATGCATACAAAGTCACAGGCCTGGTTGGTCTCCAGCTTAGCACAAAGACTGAGCACAGGGGGAAACAGCTAGAATGGTTTTGACCAAAAAAAAAGCTGCAAGACTCGGTGGAAACTGACTGTATGACTTGACTGTGTATGATCAATGTGAGAAAATGTGGCCAGTTTGTCACAGGAGTAGTCAGTGGTGACTGTAGTGTGAATTCCTGGGTATTAAATGCTTATCTGCATTTTTTTGTAGTGTTTCCAGTAATGTTTGCTGTTAACATGTACTGAAGTAGAAGATCACATGACATGGTGAAGCTATGTTTGAATGAGTGCTCTTTGAACTGTTTCTATCTGCAGATGTCCATCCTTTTTCTCTGAGTCACACTGTATTGATTGTTTTGTCAGAGTGATTACTCTTTGGGATGCTTTCACTGTGCGGTCTCCCTCATGCCACCGGGTGCATGGAGAGCTGTTTCCTTTCTGACTCTGCTCTGAAAGATAACTTATGGGTGACCTCACTGTTTCAAAGTTTCTACCATTGCCGTGGTAATTAACATCCAGATGAGGAACTCTCTTTAGCATTTAGAAAGACTCAAAACTTGTGTACATAAGACCAGTGAACCACCCAGCAACTGCTTAACACTCCCTTGTCAGGTTGACTTGTGAGACTTTGGAGGTGGGGACAGTGGCTGATGTCTCCTCTCCTAGCCAATGGGGTTACACTTGTGTCAATGGCTCAGCTTCATTTTTCCGCTAATTAGCTACTCAGTCATGGACAACCATGTCGACAAGTTGCAGTCTGAACCCTACATTCCACCATATGTGTGTGTGGTGCGTCTTTGCTGTTGAACAGCCGTGGAGCTGATATGCTTCAATTCTAGTCAACATGTGGGCTTCCAGTGAATGTGGCTACGTTGCATTTCTACTCCGTCGCAGCTCTGGTGATCTGGAGCCCTCCGCAGCAGATACACAAGGCTTTTATTTTTGCCGGATGATGAAGCACAACGCAGCAATTCAGCGACAGAGCACATCAGGCGGGACGAGAAGTCAGACACAGATGCAACATTAAAACATCCGGTTAACTTCAGATAAAACACTCCGTGTTGATGTCAGATCATATTTCACTCACTGTAACTTAAAAAGAAAACTTAAATAAACCATCGCTATGTGCAGTGCCGGGCCTGAAGTCAACAGATCAGAGGTTTTCAGAGGTTGCGGTCGCACTTGGTTCAGTAATTACCATGAAGTCTTATAGTCTTGCGACTCCAGCTGCCCGACTGTGCTGCGCTCTGAAACGCAGCCTGAACGCAGCTGGTAGGTGTTAATGGTGGAGCATGGAAAAAACACGCAGTGGCGCCGTTTCAGAACGCACGTGCCCCCAGTGGAATCTCGTGATGAGACCACAATGTTCTCTGATTGTCTCACACACAATTTATAGTATGTCTGATGGCTAACCTAACACCAACCTGATCAGGAGCCTATGGATGAGTTGCTTCTCCTCCTCTAGATATCCAGGCCAGTCCTTCTGGACGTGTCTGTACAGCTCATCCTTCAGAGAGTAGCTGTGGTCTTTAGGATTTAGTTTACCGACCTGAAAAACAGACAGTTCCCATTGTTAATAAATCAACAGACAGAGGACAGAAGACAACAGAAAAAAGGTCAGCTGAGGTCGTAAAAGCACCAAACTGTGTTTACCTGCAATGCCCCAACCTCACCTTATATTTAAATAAAACAAGACCTCTCTATAGCAGGTCTGTGTTGTTTCTGTGGTAAACAGTTTAACCCTGCCCTTATACAACTTAATCCTGCTGATACAAATCTCGCCAAACCAACCACTTTCAATTCTGAAAGTAGTCAGATCCCAGCTGGAGACACCCCACCCCTCTCCTGTCAAAACACAATCTTCTCCTCCAAAGATAATTAAAGCACAGCCCTAATTACAGCTACCAGCAGCGGCACAGTCTCCACTTGATGACTGCAGTGGGACACTCAAACATTGTGAACGCAGGAAATATGCCTGAAATAAACTCACTGACAGGACTTTTTCAGAGCCGAGTCTCATAGCTGCACAGCGGCAGTCTGTTCATTAGTTTGATTAGCAAAATAACAAGTTAGAGACTAATTTATGTTTTGTAGCTTTAATCCTCGACCTCATATTAAGTGAGGTTAAAAGGAGTAAAAACAGAGCTACTGTTTTGGTATTTTGTTTTACTTGTTACATCTAACTTTTCATCGTTAGTCGACAATGTGCCAGATGTCTCACCTCATCCAGTACGGAGGTCAAGTCAGCCTTGTCCTTTGGACTGGCCCGCTCTCTCTCCAGCCACAGTAGCAGCTCGGGTTTCCTGTAGGGCTTTAAGGCGAGGAGATGAATGACACGATCCCTTAAGGGCCGGTGTGCCACAGGGCTGGGAACCAGGCTCCTCTTGTTGCTGGGGGAGTGCTTGTTGACGCTATCTGAGCCTGATACCAAACCCTGCTTCCTCTGGACCTTCACGCACTTACCTAAGATCAAAACAAAGGGACACAGGGCAGTCTGTCAGTGTGACATTTGTGGACCATTTTTTTCAGCCAGTGACAATGAATCAAAAAGTTATCAAGACAGAAATCTAAAGCCTTTTTTGAATAGTCATACAATCACACCCATCACAAAACTAAACAAGACTGTAACTGATCAGATAACAGGATTCACGTACGTTGACAGTATCCTGTAATAGCACAGCCACTATATCATTTCTAATCCAGTCCTCAGGCAAATGACTTTAAAAGAAACACCTGCACACAAGGGACAACCACGTTCATTTTATCTTCTTCATATCTCTCTATTGTCATGCCATCAGTTTTCTGCGCATGCAACAGATACAGTATGTGCAACACTTTGCCTGAAAAGGCAGTTTACATTCATAAACAACTCAAACACAGTGATGTTTGCGTGCACCTTTCTGTGCAGAGACAGTGTTGCTGCAAGTGGAAAACAGTGAAAGCAGTTGACAGTAGGGTTAGCCTACTGCTGAATAAACACAGGAGCATGGAAACTGAAGCAGCGAACACAGAGGCGCCCTTTCTTCCTGTTGCAGGACTAATTCAGTGGGACCTGGGCAGGCAGTGCTTACAGATATCTGCAGACTGTAATCTCATTACAACATTAAGCCATACTTTGGAGGTTTCTATAGGTCGAAGACTAACAGCACATTCACAGGAACAACACTGTGGAAGTATCATATGCATTAAGGATGTTACAAAGTACAGAAATGCTGTTCAAACTATGGGTATTTACTCTTTCTGAAGGTTTTAGCAATAAACAATATTCCATGAAAGATTAATACAGTCAGATTAAACTACAGCTCGTTTCTTGAACCAGGTCCTAACGATTTTATGCAAATATCCTTCTCGCACTGAAACAACCTGCACTGCAACATTTCACACATCAGCAACTAGTTCCATTGTTTGAGGCGAATAAATTAAAGCAGCTTGCGGGAAGTTTCAAGATTCTCATGGTAGTTTTTGTGGAACGATACTTCCTCACTTGGGATAACGTGCTTCAGAGTGTTGAGTGTTTTTATGAGCGATGACCAAACAGTTAAAATAACAACTGCTTCCTAGAGATTATATGGGAAAATAATGGCACATGCAAAAATACTAAAATAATGACTGTAAAACCTATCAAATTTTATTTAAAAAAACCTTTGACCTGTCCAACATAAAGTTTGCAGACAGTTCAGCCGCCTCTTTGTCAGTGACTCATTTACCATGAGTGTATCTGACCTTTAAATCATACATTATTATGTAAATTGTGGATATTTTTCGACTGTAACCAGTCATTCTGAGTTTGTATATGGACATTCTGCATGAGTATAGTATTACTGTACCATAAAAAGACCGTCACTAACCACAAAACAACTGTTTGCTCTCCAATGCATATGGCTCATACTGTGATCCATAACTCATTTATTTCTCTCTCTGGTGTTTCATGGGAAGGGAGGGACAGCTGTGTGCTTATGAAGTGAAATGGGATATCCTGTAACTGCATGTTTTAGCCAGAATCTGTCATGTCTTTTCCAACATTATTAGATGAATACATGTGCCAGATATGTAAAATTTATTTCTGAAAAGCCCCGGGAGACCATTTGTGCAGCAAAGCACAACATGTAATGTTTGGGAGCCAGTTCCAACAGCTGGATTCTGCAGCCGTTACCCTAAACATCATGTTGTAGCGTCGGTTTACACAGCATGTTTCCATTCATAAAATATAATCTACACGAGCATTTCAATTCACACAGGGCCTCTAAATGTCATGAAGCCTCTGGCTGAATCATTTACAAAGTTGAAGTATGAACAATTTAATCAACGATTCTAAAACCATGACTCAGTCAGTGAGGCTGTGCATAAAGAAAATTAATTGCATGAAGAAGATGGTGTATGTTAGGCCCGGATCACTCCGGGTAAAGAGTGGCCTCTTCTTTAAATGATGTACTTTATCAAGTGGAAATGAATTAAATTCCAGTCAATGTAATTACATTTTAGGCAAAAAAAAACTTCATCAGCATGAGACTTGTTCGCACATACTTCTGGCAAACTCAATTACATTAATGGTGCTGGCAGGCAAGTTGGCACAGTGCCTGAGCAGTCTGGTTAAATGAAAGGAAATTTTCATGACAGAGTGGCATCCTTCTCGCGTTAATAATTGCAACGCAGCACTTTGATCAATTATGTGATAACTTCCACACCATATGGCAATTATGAGCAGGATGAAATGGTGAGAAGCAATGGTTTAGAAGCTTTCTGGGAACGTGAAACCTCTCCAGTTATCTTTCTTTGATCCCTACGTGCTCTGAAGGCCACAACAACTGAGGCTGAAAATTACAAAAGAGTGTGGATGCAGCTATTATGCAAAAGCTCACTTGGCCCCGGCTTGATCTCAATGGCGGAGCGGCTCCAGATGTCCTTCTCCACCTGAGACATGCGCTCCCGGGTCGTCTGGTAGGAGTCGTCTGTGGCACAAACTGTGATCTTGTCCTGAATGCTGCCCTGGCCCTCCAGGTGATCCCTTCCCTCCCTGTGAGGAGGAGAAAGGAGGAGAGAGAAGATTTAAGGGTTTAAGCTTACAAATTCTCTGGCTTGGCTCAATTAACTGGCCGTCTGTCAAACACATGCACTGTACGTAGAATCTTGCAGCCACACAAACTGGTTCTTTGACTTGTTTGTGCATGCAGTTTCTAGCCCTGTGTTACTAAGTATCAGTAATAAAGGCTAAAAGACTTAAGTACAAAAAAGCAGCTCTGATCTAACCCCTTAAACCGAGCCTTCGACCTTACATAGTGAAAAACACTACCTCTCTGTTCACAATTATTACTGGTCACACCTTTGAGGTCGGCTGGGACATGGCGGCCTTTGGGTGTTATTGTAGTCTTGTTTGAATATAGCCTGACAGTGGTACTGTCTGTTGTTGCAGTATTGAAGAGAGAGGCCACTGTTTGGAAAGGCCCTGCGGTCTCGGTCTGACACTAAATATACTACGAATTCCATTTGTGGTCGAATGTGGAAAGAGTTATGTGTGCTGCTTACCCCGAGACATACTGGTGAATGCAGTCGAAGCTGGACTGAGGCTTGTCTTTGCTGTCACTGGACAGGTAGAATGAGAAGACTCTGAAGCCGTCAGGTGATTCAGGGGTCGGTGCCGGGATCTTTATGTACTATTACGACAAAAACAGAAACAGAAACAGTGAGCACGAAGTTATCAGAAACTTTGTTTAAAGAAGCACAATATATTCCCCCCGTGAAAATTAAAAACCCCCACACGCATTAATCATCTGCATGAAAATTCAAGTCATGGCACTTTTAAACCTTAACTAACTGTCCTCTCCAACACACTCTGGCACGACTGTATCTGCCAGCACTGCTAATTTGAGTGGTTTGTTATGTAATAGCGTGTGTAATCTCTCTGATGTAGCATTAAAATCGCAAACTGGAAAACACTGGATAATGTGTATCAACAAAGCAGCAAGCAGCTTCTTTTATCCAAACTGATTAGAGTAATCTTGACACACTGTTTAGTTTTTGGATTTTTTATTTTTTATTTTTACATGCAATAACTGTGACCTAAATAATCTGGCCGATCACAGATCACAGAGGCTATACGGTGCCTCCCAGGTCAGGGATGATGACCTGTGGAGTCGTGGGAGGAGCCGTCTGAAGGCGAAACATAACAATAGTAAAGCGGACAGCGTTTTCACTCATGTGATAACCCCTTTTGTCACAGACTGTCCACACAACAAACAAGCCAGCAGGGTGAAGTCTACCTTCGTCAGAAACCTGTTACATAAAGTGACCCAAAAACCCAATTCCACTAAAAGGACAGTTCAACATAGAAAGTCATTAACCAACAGGTAATATGTCCTTTAAAACACATTTGGCAGCAGCTTGGCTCTGCACTGCCTGCAGCTGCGTTTCAGCCTGAAAAATGGGCAGTTTAGTACTTTTGTTGATAGGATGTCCTAGATTCAACAGAGGCCCGATGATTATCAACCATCCTTTACAAGCACAAATACGTGCTCACTGATGAGTTGGACTTAATGTGAGATGGCTGCAACAGCTCCAGTTTTTCCCCTCGCTCTCTTTTTTTCACCAACAGACCTCGTGGTTCCACCTCAGGCCAAAGCACACAGCCGCTTTTTAACTGCAGGTCTCAAGAAAAACAAATGTCAGTCAGATGGACTCGAAGCTGCCTCTTTAGTTATCAGTCGCAAGTGATTGATTATAAGCTGACTGGCTGGGAGCGCAGTGTCCCTGGCAGATGTGGCAGGCAGGGCTATAGCTGTCACAAATGCCCAGTCATGCAGCAAAGCCATAAGCAGTTTTTTTTTTTTGCAGCTCTGAGCCAATGAGCAGCCCCCCTCCTCGACACCCCTCCTCCTCTTCTAAAACCTAACGCATGCCATTCACCCTACCCCCATCAGCCTCCAGCTTTCCTTCATGTGCACAAGCCCACCCATGTCAACACAAAACGCAAAGCAGCCCACAAGGCCGTGGCACTTGAGACACACAGCTGACCATTAATTCTGACCTATTTATGTCTGACCGTTCACATGAAGTAGCAAAGCAGAGCCCTGCATATGTCTGCTTTGGATTTTGCGCTAATTAAGGACGATCAACCAAAAAAGCATCAAAGGGAGCAGGGACAAGAGGCGAGCCGTGTCCTCTGGACATGTTACTTAAAGGGAGTAAAGTAGTAACCGCCTCGACCAAAATTAGAAGCAACAAGTCCCTAAAATGGGTTTACTGAGGTAGAGAAAGGCATGCAGAAGAGCTGCATTTGAATTCATTTCAACATGAGAGTGCTGCTGCAAAAACGCTAGCTCGTGATGGGATGAGAGTGCACATTTACACATTTAGCATTGCAATAGTGCCACCATGTCCCCTCTTTTTAGTCGATGGCAGCGTATGAGCCCCCTCCAGCGATGCATTAGATTTGCCTGTCACCCCCAGCCATGCCACCGTGCACACTTCACATTCTAATTCTAATCAATGTCACTCAGGTCAGACTGTTCAGAGGTCGCCCCCGTTTTATTCACGGCTTCCTTCTCAAGCTTCATAACCATATGCCATTTAACCCATTAGTTCCCAGTTTCTGACTCCCAAAGTGGAGCACGGGATCACAAAGTTCACGCTGAGAGTTCCGCAAAAATAGAAACACAAGACCTTAAACCAGACATTTCGAGATATATTGAGACATTTTAGGATGGGAAACAGACTTAGTCACTTTGCTGTCAAGAGCTATTAGAAAGGATTGATACAGCTCTCATGTCTGTATGATAAATATGAAGCAACAGCCAGCAGTCAATTAGCTGAGTGTAGCACAAAAACTGAATATGAGGAAACAGCCAGCTTGTACCAAAATTTGCCTACAAACACCTCTGCAACTAATTATTATTATCATCACCATCTGTTTTGTTTGTAAGAACTGTACAAAGCCTGAAGTGTTTGAGTCTGTCTTTTATTTATGCCTATAGCAATGCTATGAAAATTTTTCTGAACATCAGCCATTAAAACATTAGCATCAGAGAGTTAAACAAACTTA
>JAPQLA010000022.1:14263322-14277924 GCA_029822935.1 Naso vlamingii
AGCATTTTCATTGTCATTATCTCATGTTAGCATGCTAACACGGTAACAAAGATGTTGGTCCTGGTCAACATCATACCATGTTAGCATCACCATGTTAGCATTTTCATTGTCATTATCTCATGTTAGCATGCTAACACGGTAACAAAGATGTTGGTCCTGGTCAACATCATACCGTGTTAGCATCACCATGTTAGCATTTTAATTGTCATTGTGTCATGTTAGCATGCTGATTATAGCATGTAGCTCACAGAGCTGCAGGCATGACTTTAGAGTGTGTACATGTTTATTTTTTCCTGACTACTTTCATATGTGTGAGTAAAAAAAAAAAAAATTGTCTTACAGTTCTGTTATCCTAATTTAAACAGCTATTACGTCTCGCCCCTCTGTATGACAGCTGGCTTTTCATCCTACCTTCTGGCCATTCAGAATGGCTGTAAACAGTTTTGCCTTTAGCATGTTGTATGAATAGATTACTTTAAACACAGACTGGCTTTTACTCCTCTATGTACCCAAGGCTTTGCATTCATAGCTGCTTTCAATCTCCCTTGTCATTGCTCAAACACAGAAGCTGTCTCTGGGATTCTTTGACTTCCAGGACCACCCAGTCCCACTTGTCATTTGTGGTTCCGACAAGTCACTTCTTGTTATGATTTTAGAATTTAAGCTACAAATTTCAGTGTAAAAAAGAACCAGTTTTTCTGTAACATGAGCTCTGACCATCTGTTGATAACAGACACAGAGTTGCTGGGAAACTCATGAACCCACTTTGCACATTTTGCCCAACATCTGAGCAAATAAACTAATGTGTGTGTAGATGTGCGTGGTGCTGCTCCTGTGGAGGGAAGTGAGGTGGTGGGGGCTGCCTGTGAGCCTGGAGGAAGGAGATCTGTAGTAAATTGACAAGTGGCACTGGTGTGTGTGTGTCTGTGTGTCTGTGTGTGTGTATGTGCGAGCTAGGGGGATGAAGAGGCACCGTCTGTGGGGACGTGGAGTGTGACTCATCTCGTTGAGACGTCAGTGCTCCGTCATCAGTTGTCTGCAGTAGTTTATCTCAGGCACACACACATGCAAACACACATACACATTCAATAGACGGTAAAATATTCCTTTCAAAGTTAATGACTAGCAGACTCCCACTGACATCCTCACTTCAAAACCAAAATCAGATGTGCACTGATTAAGCTTTGGGATTAACGACATAGCTCTCATAATAAAATGAGACAATCTCAATTGTTTTATAACACGGGTGGGATTAGTTGCACTGTGATGACGTTTCATATTGTCGTTCCACAAGCTGAGGGACAATACAAGTAAGTTCATAAATAGCAAAACACTGCATAATGTGTGCAAGTAACAGAGTCTGTTTTTTAGAATAGAGGCAAAACAACCTAAAATGCCGTGTAAATAGGCTGCCTGTCTTTGCTCTCTAAACCCCACGGTGATGAAAGTGACCTGTCATTGCCACTGGCTCTGGTCAAGTAAAGTCAAGCCCTTCCTCCGTAAGAAAATGTGGCTCTCTCACTCATGATTGATGCTCCAGCCTCAGGTCTCATAGCTGTGCACAGTCATCGGAGGGAGACTAAAGGAGCGTACTAATGGCCCCCACTACATTTGCTTTACTCAGCCAGCAGACGCAGGCTGCTCCTTAGTGAGAACCTGACTAATAAGTCAGGACTTCTTTGTGCTGCTGCTGTTTCACCGACTGCACGGGGAGGTAGTGCTAGCTGGATCTTTTCGGGTTAGATAGCACACACGCATTCACCGAGGCAGCCATATTTCTCTTGAACAGCGATATGACAGGAGGGAGGCAGTGAATGATAATGATGCTCTTGTTTGATGTGCATACACTGCACAATCTCAGAAGAGTCAACATGCACATGTAACGTGCATGTGCTTGTAAATTACTCTTCAGATATGTCCATCATTAAAGAACTTAAGGGCCAGGTGTAGCCGCACAGGTGCACACGTGTAACGACTGCAGCTTTAAAGTTACATCTAATTTGGTCATCAGTCGCAAGCGTGAAACTGCTGTCTGTTGTTGTGCGTCTCAATTTGCAAAAATGGTATTTGGGAGAAGGTGACATTTTCCCGGTGGGAGTTATCTAGTTTCAACACATGCATGTGTGACAGCTCGGACATAAAAGGGAAGTTAATTTCTGATCAGTATCTCTTTATGACATTTATTTCCTCCACCAGAATGTCATACATAAAGCAATGAGCAGCTTGTGGTCACAGACATTAATGTTCACAACTGTGTAACCACAGTGGGAGGCAAACAGCAACCCTGTCGAATGATAATGAATGTTCCAACCATATTTTGTTCCCCCAAAAACTTTATCCGATTGAAAATCAAATGGCCCACTTAAAGAGAGCTTAAAATTCTCTTCCAGCGTTCAGAGATTCACATGTCCACTGAAGACATTTATGTGAAATATAACAGTAATGGAAGAAGAGGGCTTTCATCTTTCAAAGGGAAGGATTTTTTGGCTTTTTGTTTGGAATTTGTCGTAGAAAGCTTTGAAGTTCAAAAGTGAAATCCAATACTGGCAGGGTTTTGGTTTATATAAACAGTAGACATAACGTCTGTGCAAAAGAAGGACCAAGCTGTCACTGGCGTTAACTACAGCTTCACATTGAGCTCGCCGCTGAGAATCTATTTCAACTAAACCGCATTCCCAGGAGAAATTGCCACTTGACCGCAACGTGCACACCTCAGAGACGTCTGCTTTTTCATATTGATTGATTATGGATAAAGAGTCAATCTTGGGATAAGATGTCCTCAACATAGTTGATATTCTGGATAGTGACCTCAGGTGAGATATTTCTGTGTAAGACAGATTGCTCTTATCCGCCTTGACGCAGACCAAAAGCTTTGAACTTTTTCCTTTTTGAGGAATTATTCATCTAGATGCTGCCATATATCAGAGCCTAAACCTGTGAGAGATTTCAGATGATTGCATAAGGTAGAACCTGAAACTCACCTGTGTGTCTGAATAAAGCTGTTGTTTAGTTAAAAAGCCTCAACCTCTCCTCATTCGTTTGCTGCAAAGAAGTGGCACCCAGATCTGACTTCCGTCTGATTAAATTTATAAATTAGCTCTTAGATTTTAATTTGATTCAAAGTGGGCCTGGATAATACATTTTTATCAATTTTTACATTTTTATGTCATTTATGATTGAACGTGTAGTTTTGCAGAGATTTCTTGCTTTAAAGAAAAACTATGTAATTCCGACCAACCCCTGTGGCTTTGGAAAACAAAACTAAACGATGCAGGTTAATATGTCGCACAAAACGGCAACTTTAGTAAAACCGAGTCGTATTTCTGATGTCCTACGACTGCTCTGTTTGTCTGCAGCCTTTTATTTAGCAAAGCTGTTGCCAACCACCACCCGCTACTGCAGCTGCAGCTTTGGTCTGCAGGCAGCCTACATGTTGCTTTCAGGAACCTCCGTGAATTACAAAGTTGAGGCAGAGCAGTCAAAGAACATCAGATGGGAAACCAGAGGACATTTCCTCCACAACATATGACCAGATTTGACTTAAATTGCTGTTGTGCAACGTATTAATGTGTATAGTTCAGTTCTGTTTTTCGAAGCCACAGGTCGCCGTCAAAGTTACATAGTGTTGCTTTAAGCTCCAACAAGTGTCATTTCTTTCTAATATAAATGACTATATGAAGGTGACTCATTGTGATCATAAAACCACTGATTTACCAGCCCAGTCTATGCAAAGATTTGCCACTTTAGCTTGCTCTCAGCTAATTGTTTTAACCCAGTAGTTGCACAAGGTGTGTATGGTTGAGTCTCACAGCTCTCATGACACAGTCTCTACTGTGACATTCTGAGTAAGAGGCAGCAGCCACATGAAGACAGCAAATAAATGAAAAAAAAACTTGAACATTTAAAGAGTAACCAAACTCCTAAACCACCTTTTTTCAGCTCAAAATTAATAATGTTGAACTACCAGTCGGAAAGCAGGCCAGCTCCTCACTGCTCTTCATCCCCGGCCTCTGCTTAAGTGCTCAAAAGCAGGTGAAAGCCAAGCTGAGGTTCGGTCTCGTTCTGGAACCAGCTTCATCTGCTTATTGCCTCGCCTCACTAGCAGCATTAATTTCGTTGACTAAATATTTTCACCCGTAGGGTACCCACATGCCGGGCCGGGTTGGGCTAGTATTTTAGAAGTGATGGTCGGAACCGGTTTGGTGACCTACTTTCTGTGTGTTTTTTTCCTCTTTTTATCCGTTCAGAGCTGGGATTTCTATTTTTCAGATTCATCTGACAGCACCTGAATGCATCACAGCCTTTTTAGATACGTGATTGGTTGGCTGGACTGCCAGAAATGGCATTTTTGCTGTGAGCTTGTGTGAGGCTGTGTGTGTGACGAATTAAATGTTAAGGATGCATATTTTTCATGTCAGTAATGACTCATTTTTTGAGTTTATGGCAAGCATGACAGTATTATCTGTTGCTGTGTGTTGCGCTTTTGCTTATATAAGTCAGGCTGATGGTCGGGTCGGTCAGGGTTTTGGAAATGAAACGTCGGTCCGGTTTGATTAGAACCAACTCAGGTTTGGAAGGGTATTGGGCTGAGAATCTCGGCCCGATCTTACCACTACTGGAGACCAAACCTGATCTAAATCTGTCATAAACTTACATAAGACACTAAGTAACCCAAACACTGTGTTTACACAGAAGGCATTTAAAATACTACATTAAAAAAAAAATCTGATTTAAGTTTCATGAGGAAGAAAATAATTTATGTATACACATGCTTAGGCCTCAACAACGTACCGTCACTATGTTAAGTCGAGCTACAGTTCTCAATTAGGCCATTTAATTTGACTACTGTCCTTGTCTCAGAGTACAAGTGCCGAGGGAGAATCAATTTATTGTTGGACTCTGCTATTGTCAGTGGTGATATACCCTGTTCAGCTGGTTCCTACTGGACCCTCTTCCAGTTAGCCAAGCAAGCTACAAACAAGTTATCATGCGGCTAGTGAAATCCATGTAGAACAGTGAAAACATGGACAACTTGACAGCGCTGTAGTCTTCGTATCTATGCTTTGCTTTTGCTACAAATTCGATGCATGCTTCCCTTCGTGCTTACAGGATTGTTTTTGTTTCTGTACTGGCTTTCCCCTGCAAATTTATGCTGTTCAAGTTCTGTGTCAAAGACCGCTGCGGGGACAATCGATCATGCGCAGAATGCTTAGACCAGTCCGGGGCCAGTAGCGACGTATACATGCAGGAGTAATTCGACTTCAAATCGCATTATCTGGGTGTGTTTGCTCATTTTGAGAAATTCAGTGTAGTGCGGTTTCAGTCAGACCAAGATGTCAACATACCTGTTCACAAAAGAAGTCCACAATACCTGTAATGATGTTAGGACATTTGCTGAACTCACACCTTAAAGTCTCAAATGGTCCCATTTACACAAGGTACTGGTTCTAACATTCACCCGACATACTGTAAAAACTACTGCGTGCACTTATTTTCTCTACTTAAAGCTGCTTTGATAGTTTCTTAACCAAATAATCTCTGTGCACTGGCCTGGCAGCGGCACATCCCTGCTATTTAACTGCAACTCTGTGCCCTGCAGGTAGTCCAGGGCTGAGATTGGATTCATTTTAACAGGCTAAGGAAATCTGCTGTAGATTATATGGGGACTTTTGAGGAGCTCAGCAGCCAGGATGTAGACAGTAGCTGCCCTTGATCCCTGCGAGCACAGTTTCATTGGTTCATTGCTGGAGGAGGAAATAAAAACAAAA
Source organism: Naso vlamingii (assembly GCA_029822935.1). NCBI lineage: Eukaryota > Metazoa > Chordata > Actinopteri > Acanthuriformes > Acanthuridae > Naso > Naso vlamingii. Next base: position 14,269,091 of record JAPQLA010000022.1, read on the forward strand.
AGGAGAGGAGAGCACATGCCGTGCAGCAGCTGAAAGGTGTCATGTGGGTCACTGGTGATTAACTGCTCACTCGCGTGCCGCTGCGCCGAGCTCAGCCGATGAGTTGGTTTCCACCTCTCAGACTGCAATAGAAGGCTGTTTTGCTGCAAATTAACTAGTAAGGCAGCAGGCGAGGAAAAACAGCTGTGACGTTTCACCAGTGCCGGGATTAAAGCTAAGCTCCTTTGCACGACTGCATTGGTGCCATGTGTCCATCCTAGAGTCAAAACAGACACTGAACAGCAGCAGCCAGCCCGCTTTCACCGCTGTAAACAAATAAACAGCCTCATAAATCCTCTTGGATTTTGCATTATCAAAGCCACACACCACATTTTTTACGCTATGTTGGTGCATTATCTGAGGCTGTAACCATAGAGACCAGTGTGAGGTACATTGCTGGCCTTTCCATCTTTTAATGACGTCAAAGTGACCACTGTTTTCCCTGCGAGGGAGTTTTTCCTTTCATTCAGAGCAGCGAGGGGCATGCTTGATAGATAACAGGGTGAGTCAGCGGCACTATCATGCACCTTAATGAGGAAGTTTGCTAAGCCACAACATATGAATCAAATTCACCCATAATGAATGTGTAACTTCCCGTGAGACAAGAGGGAAAGCTTGTTGTCCATTTCACATCATACAACCACAAAAAGAATGGAAACATTCCTCTGATCTGATCTGTTTAATAGCCCCAATACAAGAATTACAACCCGTCACACAAGCCTCAGACAATATAATCACTGCTGGTTGAGAACAGCGTCTGTCTTCACAAATGTAGATTAGACGTTTGTTTAATTTTTTTGTTTGGTATTTAAATTGTGGTCGAGGGTCATGATGAAATTTTTACGCAGCCGGTGTAGACAGCTGGACTGAGGGGGCGTTCAGAGTTTCTGTTTCTGTGTTTATGTCTAGCCTGGTTTCAGTGCCTCTCACATTTTTCCAGCCATCTAAATAGTGTGCTTGTTTTGTGCTCATAGATGACTGTTTCCCACAGTTGAGGAGACAACCAAAACAATCAGATGGGAAGGTATCTTCCGTGGCACGCTCAGTTAAATAGAGAGAAAGAAGTGGCCACAAAAAGGCGCCAAGGTGGATGAGCTCAGCACAGCCAGGAAGGTGACTGCAAGTTGACAAAAATAACAAATCCTAAAGAAATAGAGTGGAATACAGTTGGGAAACACAAGTGTTGCTGTCTTCAAGCTAGATAAGAAGATTGATACATCTGTCTAATGTAAAACCACAACCTGTTGTTTTTACATTCTGTTATTTTTCAAAAGATTAATAAAACAAGTTAACTCTGTTTATTGTTGAGCTTTAGGTTTTAATCCTCTCGAATGAGTCGGGTTTCCCCATGTTCCCAGTCTTAAAGCTTAAAGGCAGTACACTACTTTTTTTTTTCTTTCAGATCATAAGATTTTATTTCATTTTTATCCGTCATGGCTCAAACCATCTCAACTGCAGAACTGCGGCTTTACAGCAGTCTTTAAAATAAGTATTGAAACGTTCTGTTTGGATCCCCTATAGACACTCCTCTGTTGTTTTAATTCAACAACATCATGGCTACGCACTGCAACACTAAAAAGAACAATGGGCTTTGATATTTTGAAAGGCTGTACCCTTGCAATCTCTTCTTTAGCCAAGTTTAACTCAAATTTAATCTTATTTTTGAGACAAACAGGACAAGAGGTGGTGTCATGGGACAGTTCTGGTCATTTAAAACTGTCTCAGATTGACCAGACGCCGTCTCTTTTCCAGGGTGTCTGGTCAATAAGACTGATACAGACTCACAGTTTTTGTAATTTTGCCTCGTTACATGACACCAATGGTTTTGAAATGAAACAATCAAGATGTGATTGAAGTGAAGACTGTCTGCTTTAACTCCATGGTAACAAAAATATTGCATTAATCGTGCAAGAATTCTAGCCATTTTTACACAGTTGCCCTATTTTTAAAAGTAATTGTACAAACTAAGCATCAGTAAACACTGAGTTTCTTTGTTGTTTGTCTTATGGAAGTGAAAACTGCTTTCATGAGAACTGAAAATGATCAGTTAGTTAGTTAGGACAACAACTCTGACCACTTTTGCTAAAATTTGGATCATTTCTACCTAAACACAACATAGTCAGTATATTGAGTGCCCAAGTCCCGCCCTTAATTCAGAAAACAGATGAATGCAATCCTACGGCAAGAAAGAAATTGTTTTCTGGCCCCATTTGGCTTGTGCCATGAATAACACTTATGATGGTTGGCACTTTAAAAAACAATTTCTCATGTCGTGAAAGTTGAATTTTGTCGTCAAACAGTAAAGTAAAACAACATTTTTTTCAGTGAACTACGTCTCTCATCTCGCACAATATACCTCACCAACACTAACGTGGCTGTAATGTTAGCACAGATTCTTTTGTTCCTTTAGAACGAGGGAGAATGAACTGAAAGCAGTAAAAATCGTTACAAGCACGAGCATGTTGAGAGCTGCAGCTGAGCAAACATGCTTCTGTAAGAGATCGTCACTTGCTAGCCGATCTGGTATGCAGTTTTTATAAATTATTTTCTAAGTCATAAACTTCAGCAGTCGTGTGATAAAGTGCGACATTCTTGACTTGCAATTTTTTGAAGTGACAAACATTATATTTGGGATTGGTGTAAATAGAAACAAAAAATAATTTGTGTCTTTCCATTGACTACCATTCATATTATATCCAAAATAAAGTCCTGTGGGGTCCACTGGAAGGTGCGTCACTTAGCCACTTTATTGTTGGCCGTACTTTCCCTGCCGACGTGCAGGAAACATTACCACAAGTGTGGGCAGAGAAAGTCTGTCTATATGCGGACAGCCAGCCTGTCTGAGCTGCTGCCTCACCAAATGTCACATATCTTAGGCAACATCCACATTGAGACGCAGTCTTAATCAAAGACAGTTCTCGTCCATATGCGCCATGTAAGCTCCGTAGCAGTTTTACTCTCCACACAAACTGCACACATATCACATGACCACTCAATGTCACACAGCACCTGTTCATTCAAAGGATATTCCCCCTTTCTGTTGTCTAATTTGTCGAAATTAGCAAGCAGTTGTGTTACTTTAATGTGTGAGCAGTCAGTAACTCTCAGGCGTTGTGACATAACTTGTTGGTGATAAACTCTGTCACTTCAGGCTCTGTGCGCCGTGTTTTGATGTCACGTTAATCTGATTCCAGGAAGATGATGACAGCCTTACACACTTGTCCAATGATGACAGAAACAGGTTGTCAGGATAATCCAAGGGCATTGGTGGTTTTCCGGAGTCTTCCCTCATCGCTTGAGTAACACTGATAAAATGTGCGGTTCAGCCACGTGAAAACATCTTCGAGCGCCCACGTTGTTGTCATTCCCTCCACACGCAGACGTAGTTTTTCGTTCAGGCTGATCAGGGCTGATTTGGATCAACAAGCAAAAATTTTCTTGCCATTCCTCTGGAGCCACAACTCTGTTGATAAAGTTGTCCATCAATGGCATGATAACGCTGCTGAACACAGGGACTGTCACACTTTGCTAAATAATGTTATCTTTCCTCCTGCACATGTGAGTAGGACTAATATGATAAAATGCAGAGACACACAAAGGGTGTCCGTGCCAACGTTTCCAAACCTCTGTGTCCTTCCCTGTCCATAGTGAGACACCATGCCACTTTCTTCAAAATAAAACAGGGACTTGACCGTCTCTAATCTGCTCCGTCTTTGAGCCCCTAAGACACTGAGGTAATGAGGATGCGAGGCTCAAACGTAGCAATATCGTTGCACTCTAAATTTTCGACGCAGCGATGAGGATGTAGTCTTAAACTCAGCTCAGGTCGGATCTCTTCAGCCCTCAGGTTCTGTTCTGCTGCTGGAGGCCCAAAAAACCTCCCCGGGCCTCCTCTCACTGACATTTTCTCCGGCTGTGGCTGTAAAATTTCTCTGCTAGATTGTTTAAAACTGTGGAAAGAATACCACAACTAAACCTACAACAGAAACTCTAAACATAAAAACTGTTTATACAGAAATTGTATATTTGTTATTATAGGATTATTTCAGGTTTTTAATCCTTTTCTGACCACTTAACCCATATTTGGATTTGGGGGTGGTTGCATTCTGTAGGTCTGTCTGTTGACCATTTTGGTGATGGATCGTTTTTGGATTAACATTCAGATTCCTCAGCAGACAGCTTTAATGATCCCAAGACTTTCCTTTAGCTCCATGTTGGCTATTGGACAATGCACACAATCCTGTCGCCCCCCCCCCCCAGGATGAATTGTAAAAACTCTAATGATGTAACTCTCTTTTCAATTCTAACATCTTTTTTTTCCGAGGGTGTACATTTTTCTCTGCATTTCCCAACTTGTGATGAGGTTTGCTTTTTCCTGATATCGCAACGTGCTGCTCTCAGTAATGTGATGAAAGATTTAATGCAATTTGTTGAGCCATCATTAGCACAGCTCATCTTGTGAGAAAAATCATCTCGCTCATTACGCACTTGGCCTTTGCGTTTGAATTTTAAACCACTGCAATTTTGCCTTGATAAGCTGGATTTTATATTTCATAAATATGTAGTAATTTCCTCTGAAATTCTCAACAAGTTCAGCTGAACTTTGTGGGGTCAGTTGGTGACTGTTGGAATGATGACAAAGACGACCATGATAAACATTATAAATACTTTATTTCAGTCAGCACTGTCTTTAGCTGGGTAGCTGGGCGCATTTTCGATTTGCACATGAAAAACCCTTAGTGGAAATGCAGAAAATTTGAAAAAATCCAGAAATATCGCAAAAAAGTTTTTACGCTTAAGGTAAGTGGTAAAGGGTAAATGTGAATAAGCACAATGGAAACAGATTTCGCGAATTAAGGATGAAATTTAGAAATCACCTGACTTAAACGTCACTCCGGCGACAGTAGTCCTCTGCACCGGAGAAGTAATGGCGGCAGCACCAAATGAAAACACAAGGTACGTGTGGACTGATGAGGAAACGTCGACATTTCTTGACTTAGTTTGTTGCATTTTCCCTCGTCTTCTCTCCTTTGCGTTTGCGTTTACTTGCACCTTTTAATTACGTCACGTTGCTCTGTCTTCTTCTGCTGTGGCAAATGGCACCTGACTGGAAACTGTTGCGCCACCTACTGCTTATCTTGATGAACTTACTTCTAATATTCGCTTAACAGTACTAGGTGGAAATACACATAAATGCACATTTTCTTTTGCCAAATTTCTGAAATTTCAGTAAAATTGTAGTAAAATGCGATTAACAGTATTTAAGTGGAAACCTAGCTACTTTTATCAAGTAACTATGCTGTTAGTATTTCGCTCAAAGCAAAATCCTTTTTTATTCCAAGTCGGAGATATTCATTTATCATCTTTTCTGCACTGTGATAGGTTTTTACTTCTTCTTTTTTTTAAATAAACTTTATTTGTTCGGGGAGTTTCACTGAGGGTGAACTGTCTTTTTCAGAAACGCTTTGATCACATTCACACCTAGAAGCTGCCCATCACAGTCTGATCTGCAGCCTCTGGCAGCAGCTGGCGTTGAGGACCTTAAAGGCCCTCAGTGGTTGTGATGCAGGTGGGGCTTCCTCCACCACTAATGAAAAAACAAAGATTATATCATGATCAAATATCATTTATAAAAACAGTCCTGACCCTGATCCTGAGAAGATAAAGAGATTAGCAACTATTACACCATTATATAAATTTGACTCCAATTGTTATAATATTCAAAACTACATTGATATAAGAAGCGTGTCGAGCTGAGGCAGCCTTAAAAAGCAAAGCTCATGTTTGTGTGACGGGTGTTTGAGTCTGTCTAAAGGCAGCAGAGGAGGCTCCACAGCTCAGCTTTGGGACGCAGGCTGGACTAAAGTTGCAGTTTTAGGTTTCACTGAGATCTTGCGGAAGGATCTCACCTCACTGAGGAGCCTCTACTTCCTGTTTGCACTAATAAGACCCTGGGGGCTCATTGGCTGAGCTCAGCACAGCAGCACATTGGTGTGGTGCTAATCACCAGTGACCTACATGACACCATAAACCTCACAGATCTGTCAGCGCACTGCCTTCTCAGATTACACTTGACAGCTCGCCAGTCATGCCAGCGTTGTCATTGCTCATGATGGCAACAATGTTAGGTCAAGTCTCAGTTATTCGTATTATTCCGCCATGTTTAAGATGTAGTCCTTACTTGGTTTTCTCCAGTAGTTTTGTGCGTACTGCTTGTTTATGTTGGGTCTTAAGCCCGGTGACATAATGCTTCAAAGGTCACTTGTGGACTCCTGCATGTAAAGAAAAGCTGTTCAGGAGTCAGTGTGTGTGCGAGTGTGTGACCTTTGTCTCTTTTTAGGATAAAACATTATTATTTGCATTGTTTGGAATTCATGAAGCTTTAATAAGACACATTTAGTTTGTGCTTTTAGCACTGAAGCAGCTGTATCGATTAATATGAAATGACTCATAGCTTCTCATCAAATGTGCCCCGACGTGTGAGTCATGAGCAGCAGAGTGAGTGTGTTTCCACTGAAAAAATCAATATCTAAAGACAGAATGATAAGATGACACGAGAGGTTCTGCTGCCAAGTTATGTACAAACCTCTGTAGGGCCAATTTTAATATTATGACGTGTTCCTTTTACATTTAGAAAAGAAATACAGAAACACATTGTGAGAAATCACCATATTTACCCTCTGTTGTTTTCTCTGAGTGTCTGAATTCAGAGTGTGAAGAATATGCACTGTGAGACGCCCGTAGTGGAGTCTGTGGCATGCAGACGGCTCCTTTCATACAATCCCACAATAAAATTTGATGGATGTGAAAATGACAAGTTATATGACTCTAGCAGTGCTGTGATGGGGCTGTTTTTACTGTGTTTACAATACAAAATGGCAGGGGCCATGAAAGTAAATGAGCTCTTGTGATTTTAAAAGTGTGGAGTTTTCTTGGTAATGGTATAATTTCTGGGAACAAAATGTGGATATTTCCAGCAGCCTTTCCCCTCTATCGAAATGCCTTTGCATTTCCTGTATTACAATACCCGCTGACTAGAAGTTAACTAATAGCTTTAGTGGCATCAAAACTTCTATGTTGCCTAACAACGGTGTTCTGATGATGTCAAGCTTATCACACATATAACTTTCTGTGTCTTATTCACGAGTTCAGAGTCTGAGTTTGAAGGCTACATACGATGACTTTATGACGCGACGGATTGCAACTGAATTAAGAAATCAAATTTTTACTGCTCACTAAAAACTATCTGCCATATATGGACAGTGATGGAATGTTACGTTACATGTATGTATAAGCTTATTTGTTTCAGGACAACTTTATGTATAGAGAGCAATTCATTTAAAAGGAACTCATTGTCCTTTAAATACAAGAAGAGACACAAAAACAAACTGTATATGCACCTCAGTGTTTGTTCTCCTGAGAAAAGAAACAGTCAAACATACACAAACACAAACACATCAAGTTGTAGACAGACTGTAGTTACTGATTAACTTGACCTTATAAAACCTGATGCGTCGTTCTAGATACTCAAAGCCAAAAATAAACAAATGACACAACAGTAAAACTGTTATGCATTGGTAATAATAACCTCGTCTTATATAATACAATACTAGCTGATGGTCACGGGGAAAGGTGACTTATTTTACTTTTGTTACATGGTTGTGTTGATGCTTCTGGTAGGCCTGACTGATTCTGGGTTTTTTGAGGTGATGCCGATTCCAATATTAGGGAGTGAGAAAATTCTCCGATATATCAGCCAATATGCCATGTGTCAAGCATAGCGGTAGTTCAGGCAGGCCACAAAGTCAAGCTGAGCGGTCATCAGCAGCAATCAGCTGATCAGTCAGCTGATCAGTCAGCTGATCAGTCAGATGATTGACTGTTACCCATACATTTGGCTAAACTAGTCTAAAGCGCTTTATTTAACCTGCTGTAGTCTGTTCTGCTGCTTCCTTTGCAAGCCACTTTGTAACTCACCTTCACCCCAGCTCCTCCTTTTGTGCTGGGCCTGACTGCATCGATGTCACTGTGTTGTCATTGATTCCTGCTCTGTTCTGTGACCACGGGCGGTTTCCTGCTGCTCTCCCTGCCGTAAGGTGTATCAAGGTATGACTGAAAGCGATGAACACGATGTCATCACAATGAATGCCTGTATCATAGTTGGATCATGTTTTGGATCATCGCTTAAATCGCGTCATTTGTGTGATGTGAAGCGGCAGGACTGGTCACTTCCTGTTATCAATTACGGCCGATTTGATCATCATATCTGCGCTACATCAGTTGTGGAGGTCCTAGACAGGTTGGAAAACTTACCAACGTCCTGTCGGGGTAATAAAAGCATCTGGAGCCTGTTAAGCTGTGTCGCACAGCTTCGTGTCAGCCATGATTAATGTCAGCTTGTAGCGTCAGGACAATTACAATTAAATAAGACGATGAACGATATGTTGGGGAACACGACTGTCTCTCTAAAAGGTTTGTATGTTTCAGGTGGATGTAGCTCTACTCTTGATTCTCTGTTTGTGTTGTCTTATTTAATTGTAGAGAAGCATCGACACAAACTATAGTCAATTTTTAGGCTGACTCTACTTGTACTTTAAGAAGTTATTTTGGGTGAATTTCGATGTATTTTCTAAGTGGCAGTTTTTTACAACCTTTTCTGAATATTTATGTATGGCTTATGATGTGTATCCAGCTTAGCTTTTGGTGTGATGTGTTTGATTCTGATTGTTTTTGCCCTTTTTGTAGAGGCAAGGTTTGTATGTTTCAGGTGGATGTAGCCCTACTCTTGATTCTCT
>JAPQLA010000022.1:14354756-14371622 GCA_029822935.1 Naso vlamingii
TGTGTGTGTGTGTCTTTATGTGTGCGTCCACTGGCTGCCACATTCACTAACTCCTATCTGTGGAAAGAGGCCACACTCCCAGTCACAGGCTCACTCCTGATGAGTTCTGCCTCAGCTTATAAAGTCAGAACTGTCCTGTTTTTTTGTTTTTTTGTTTTTTTTCCCTCCTGCATTACTGGAGGCAGTCGCACACACAAGCCAACAAGTCTTAAAATAAGCACACACCCAGGTAAATAGCGGTGTTTCCAAGGAAAATAAGTCCAAGACCAACATCTCTTAATGCAAGGGTAGCTCCTACACATACACAATCACCCACAAAACACAGGCACAAGATGCACTCAGAGCGGGTCTTTAATGACCCCCTTGCCCTGCTATCACCTGCGATAAAGACCAGCTGGAGAGGGCGGAGGGCTGCTGCGTGTCAGCTCACACCCACTTATCCCTTCACAGACAGAAACTAACAACAAACCCCACGCACACTGAGTCATAACAAGTTTATTATTCTCTAGCAGGTTATCTTCATGTCGTTTCAATAGGTAACCAGAACTGCAGCTTACTCACATTAATGATTCATGGAGCCAGGGTGCCGCACAGTTAATGAACACAAGGGCAGTCTCTATCACAGCACTACTTTCCTTCTTGTCCCACTCAGCTGAGACACAAAAAGATCCTTGAGATCTGAAAAGAAGGTTTCCTTTAGGTGACACAGACAGATCGATTCCTCCTCCAGGAAGTGCCAGAGAAAAATCCACAGAAATAGAGTTTAAAGTTCTGGCAGATGACAGCTCTGAGTCGGCAGGTCCACACTCTCCCTCTCCCTGACACGGTGTCGTACTACAGCCTGCCTCCCCACGCAACACACTGGAGCTCCTCCCATCACACGCTGTCAGAGAGAGAGAGGGAGGAGAGGGGAGGTGCACCACCACTGGATGATCCTGACTCACTTTGAGATAACAACACCAATGAGCAAGTTTCCATGTTACTCATTTTTTTAGGAGCAGTGAAACTTACTCATGTGTTAAAGAATATGTTTATGAAACGAATGCAGAGGGCACACAGACGAGAAGCACCCTTGACACTTTTTTATGACAGGGCAAATTTGTTTTAGATAACTAAGGTGGAGTAAAGCAGAAGTTTATCTCCCCCTTCACAATAAATTCCAGTATTACAAAATGAAACAATAAACCTGTGATCATCTGGTCTGCTGACTGTCCGCTTCAGGGAAATCCCAAACACCTTAAGCAACAGCAACGTTCTTGTGCAGAAAAAACGTATGCAAAGTGCCGTGACGTGGCTGAGTTTGAGATGTGAGCAGAAACTAAATGAGATGGAGTCATAATCTCGCTCACATACAGCCTCAGAGCTGTTTTTTAACTCTCCTGGGAGTTGGTCCCCTTGTTATGAGCTGCAGATGTTTGCCGCTCAGCCAGCTGCTTGCAGCCCCATAAAGACCGACTTTAATGATTGTAATTACCACTCACTTCAAGCTACCGGAAAATAAACCAAATCTATTAATCCTGAGTTGCTTTTTATGCATTTGTTATCAGAATGACGTAAAGATTTTCTTTTCCTTTTTTTATTATTGAATGATAAACTACTATTAAATATTAGGATCTGAAATCTGTCATTTCCTACCCATTGGCACAGTGATTTTATTTATTAACCCCCTCTTTTGTATTATAGGCTATTTCTATATTTTTGTCCATTTGTGCTTTTCATTGATCGTGTTTTGTCTTAACATACTTGTTTGCTTTTCTTGGGGACTTTTTGTGATAAAAGTTGTTTTTTGTTTACTTCTATCAGAAGCAGCCTTATCTAATGTTTATTTTTATTGTCTTCGTTTGTTTTCTGATCCTCTCACCTGTTTGATACAACCTGTTTTGATGTAACTGTCTAAATGTTTCTATATTTTTATTTGTCTGTTTATGAAAATAATAATTCTCTCCATGCTTTTCTGGTGCTAACATTTTTCATCTAGTGGCTCATTTAATCATTTGTTTCTGCCCACTGATGAGGTGCTCTCAGTTTTTGACCCCTGTGCACATTCATCATGTATTATTGTATGTTGGTACCGTGGGGATCTATTTTGTTCATCACTCTCATGCATTGTCACCTAGTTTAATTGTTTGCTCTATTATATTTTTAATGAGTTTTTTCTGAGATGGTTTCCTACTGTGTTTTCTTATTTGTTATGTAACTTTTTTTTACTTGTTATGTAACTTGCCACCTGTTTTTAAGCAGTTATGTTTTTATTGATCAAACTATCTGCACTAGGTGCGGCAATAAGCCACAATATTATGTGACTTAGACTATATTAGAGGTGTCTTCAATTGTGTCCTTCAGAATCGAAATGTCTCAATTTAATAAAGCTAGAGTTCTGTATTGCTCTTCACAGTGAGCAGGACCTCTTCCTTTTGTATTTCTTTTGTTCATTACAAAATTTTCAAAAATTTTTTACAATCAAACCAGATAAAACTGTGATATCCAAGGTCATAAAGTTGTAGTAAATAGATTGATTGAGATGATTGATTTCAGTTTTTTACATGTAGGTTTTAACAATAATCACCAACATGGTCAGAGAAAATAGACTTGAACTGTTAAAGTTGAGAGTAAAAGAATTCACTCAGTAGAAGAGTTCAATATGTTACCATTTCAAATTCATTTTTAAAATTACAATTAAAAGGTTTTTAAGGAGTTTTGTTGTCAATAGATTCCAGCTTTACTCCAAATGTCTGAGCCGCTTGAGAAAAACCAAACGCGAGACAGAGGCAAAAGATTAAAATTAAAAAGTCTCCTACTACACTGATTACTGTATGCTGTAAGGGTGGTGTAGCACATTTTATTCCAGGCTTTAACACTCAGTACATTTTGGGGTTTTTTGTTAAACTCACTATAGCCTCTCCTTGTTTATCTGTATAAATGTAAATGTTCCAGTACAGACATGCAGCTCCTGTACTTTCAGTTTTGAGAATGAAAGTTCACTTGTTTCCTTCTTCATTAGAAACATTCTTTTATTTTTCCAGGTTAATCTGGAACATCACTGACGCAACAATCTGATTAAATGTTAAACAGGACTTCTACCATTCATTGTAGTGTTGCAACAGTCCCCCTGCTGGCGTAAAATACAAAGCTGGAATATTTCCTGCAAATGCCACTTTGAAGCAGTCGCAAGCCTCTCTGTCACAGACACTGTCAAATTAAAGCCATACTCTTTATATAGCGTGGAATGTGCTCTAACTTCCTATTAATCAGTGACAGATCCAGCAGAGACGAGGAACGCTTGAAGCAAATGTGTGAAGTTGAACCACAAAGTAGTTCTAAAATAATACAACACTGTCAAGGACATAGTTTTCAGGCCATGACGCTGACGGTACAACAACAGAGGTGATGCAACAAAGTCTCCAAAGGGGCCGTTTCATGGATTGTAAAGGGGACACTCAGCTCCAGAGAATTACACACTGCACACACTGATTTATTTTTTACTGCACCGTAGTAATCTCAGGTTTATTTTATGTTTAACATGCATTTAGATGGTGTTATAGAGAGAAAAGGAGAAGTGCATGTGTAGGAAAATCCTGTTAAAGCGAAGTGTTACCAAATAACTTCACATGCCTCCTCCAAAAATATTCCTAGCGTAAATAGAGAGAAGTGTAAGACAGCGGGGTGTTGAGACGGGGATGTCTGCTTCTAAAATGGTAGATGCTAATTATACATGTTAGGCAACTGCTAAGGAGGGAGACGCGATGTTTGAGGTGTTGGGATTGTGAATGACGGCTCAGTGTAAGTGTGCAGAGTTAAGATTCCTCACAGTCACCTGAGACATACTTAGGCCTCCGCGAGGAAACTCACTGGAGGTCTTATTTACAGCCTGTGTCAGTCAAATATCCTCTTTCCCTGCTGGACTTGGAGCACACCTCTTGTTGAGTTGGACCACCTGCCACTGAAATGCAGACGATCTTTTGTAAACATACCTTGAACACAAAGGAGCAACTCAGGCAGACAGTTCAACACGTGGCTCAGGCTAGTTAAATAAAGATAGACACCTGTTTCATAGCTTGTGACCGTGTCAATATGTCTGTTCTCAAAATTTGATTTGCTTCATTCCCCTCCGACTTCTACACAAAGTATTTCCCACCAGTTACAATTTGAAAGCCACTCATTTGAAATACTTAATTCCATTGGGGACAATGGGATATTTACAGAGGTGTAAGGATACATCAGTGTATTGACGCATCAATTTATATTCCTACGATCAAACTACATCGATAGGTAAACAGCAACTCTTCCTTCTTGTGTGACTTGTATCAATCTAAAATAGTTTTCCAAGCAAAAATTGATTGTATATGCTAAGAATTAGTGCCATGTATGTAACATAACGTTGTTATGTGGATGTCTTTTTCGCAGTTATAATGATAAATAGTTGTAACGTTACTCTGGTTCATTCTCTGACATTCTGGGCGTGTGTTATGTGTCAGCAGCGTCTCTTCAGATAATGGTGGATCACGGTGGGGAAGCATCAGGAGAAAATAAGATTTTTTAAGTCGGCGTTTGCGATCCACGCAGATTGAATAGAGACCTTGAACTGAACGTTTGTGTAGTGTATCAAGCTTTTCCAGTGTTTTACCTTCTCTACCACTGTGTTACCTCCCACAGCCTGTTGGCCCCGAACCGTAGTAAGGAGCACGCTGTGTATTACTAAAATGTCTTGGCTCGTTATTAGCTAGTAACTAGTTTCTAGCGGTCTGGGTACCTCTGCTGGATGAATGAGGAGAAAGGCGAGTAGATACTGCCCACAAACAGAGGCTTTACTGCAGCTTTCAGCAGCAAACATAAACATGACCGTCACGAGAGGTTATACTGGAGTGTAATTAATAATTAATTAAGGGATGGATAATTTGTTTTAAGGGTAGTTTTTATTTCTCTTGTAAACTTCTGTAGCTTCTAAAATTAGATTATTATTATTTTTTTTTTTTTAGGTAATTGATGATTTTATTTTGATAGATATTTAATGTCAAGGGTTATCTTTAACACTTATCCAGGGATCTTTCATTTCGGGCTGATTGTAGCGGCGCCTGTGGGCAAAAGTGGTACTGCTTCCTGTTGTTGAGATCTTGTCTAGCGCGAGAATTTGTTTTGGAGGAGTGTGAAAAAAACATGCCACTTATTCGCACAAAACCAGTTCAGCCATAAACACAAAATATTGGAATGATCTACAGAAAAATGTCCTCCTGTTTCCAACCATAGAGAGTAAAAAAGAGGATTGATCGTGCTCGTAAACCACAAATCATCTCTCGGTCTGTGTGCATTAAAACGTTTCATAGTGTTTCCACTGATTGAGCAGACCGGGCAAAGGGATTGAAAGAGTCAGGATTGTAATTTCCAATCTACTCAACGATGGACTCATTATGCCAAGGTCAGACTACATGATATTAGCTCAATGATAGCCCGAACAAGAAGGTTTAGAACAATGAGCATCGGGCGCAATGATCGATCGTTTCGTGTGTCATAATGGATGACAACCGATGCCACATCTAGGACGCCTCGTGACAACCTAAGAGAAGGACTAGCATGTTTGATTTTTTGTTTACCTCCCACAACGGCTTGTCGGGAGCAGTAGTAGTCAGTCGCAAGCGCTTTCTTGCTGGTGAAGTCACGTCGAGAACTGTAAACAATGAGCGATCGGGGAGCAACGTATAGTCGGTCATGTCTCTTGTCCACAACACGGCATGAATTTATGACTCTTCAATCCCCTAATTTGACACAGTAAACATTTTAAACGACAAAGATATCTTTCAGTCTGACCCTGGCATTAGTCCATGTAGGTAAGAGGTGAGGTATCAGGATTAAATTTAAACTAAAGTTCCTCGTGGGGACTTTACGTCCTATGATAATTATTTAATTGTATAAACAGAAACAAGAAAGAACCTCACACCTCTCTGATGACGGCCAGACAGCCAAAAATATTTGGTTCAGTGAATATAGCATGAAATCCTTGAGAAGATTTGTGCAACTTATTCTAATTCTAATAATTATCCTAATTTTCACATGTGGCATGCCGGTGAGCTTTTTTGATTTATGCGACCACATAAATATGCAAGTTTGATCATCCTCCTCAGCATGTTTCACACAGCTGGCGGAAGTGCTGACAGGTCACTCTATATAAATGAATAACAGTCGAGGAATTACGGCGCTGCGATAAGCCCTCGTGTTTCACATATTCGCTTAATGGAAACACACCAGATAGCGGCAGTGGGCTACTTAGAGTCACTGAGGCTGACAGAAGCACTGAAGACGACTGAGCAACGACGGCACCTAAATCTGAGCTGTATGTTATCACTTCTGTGCTTAGCGGTAACACTGACGGTGTCGTCAAGATGAATCTTGGTTTTGCTGCAGTAATGTGATGTTAACACAGCGTTGTCCCAAATGTTGAAACACAGTAATTTTGCAAGTCATATGGCAGAAAAATGTGACAGGCTGACTTCCTCTTCTCCTTTAATTTGAGCCTTGCAGCTATGCATTACCAGAGCACCCTACAACTGCACATTTCCAGATGACATACTCTGTCTTTTGCAGCAACACATGGCCTTGTGACAAGCAAGTGCTGTCCTCAGGAGTGTCAGCCTATTTCTCCAGTAGGACAGAACCACAACAACCTTGAAACCTCAGACTGTTTTCAGCACTAAAATCACAGTGAGAGAGAAGTGAAATATATTTCCTCTTTTAGCAAAGACACCGCTGTGCATCTAACAGGTTGTCAGTAGTTGCATAGTAACAGCAGGGCAATGGTCAACACTTACTTCAAGCATCTGTTCAGTGCAAGCGCCTAAGAGGAAAGCTAAACCCAGACACAAACTAACTCTGAGCTGTGAAGCAAAACAGCCACTGAAGTCACAGCTCAGTAAAGGTCTAACCCCTAACCCTCACTTGACCTACATTTGCCCTTTTCAGCCTCATTTTAAATGTTAACACTGTCATTATTAGTACATGGTAAGATACATTTTTCTCCTTACGTAGCTTAAAAGTTGATAAAATCATCTTATTACAGACTGACGGGTGAAGTTTTTGCTCCAAGTCTTTATTAAACCTACATGATGTTTACGCAGAGAGGAATAAATCATCACAAGCCTCTACAGAGGAACACTTTTCCCTCCTTTGATAACAAAGTAATACTTTGCATTTGAATATTTACTTTTCTTCTGTCTAGAACCAAAATCTGTTTTTTATTACGCAGCATCAAATTGAAATATTCTCGGTCTGTGCATCATTTATTCCAAAAACTAAAGCCTGATGTTTTTAGTATCTTTGAAATCTCCACTGGGCTTCAAAACAAAGCAGAGGACGTTGGACGATGTTGAGTTGCACAGCATGAACTTGTAATGACTGAGCCACAGAAGGCCACAATATGTTATTAGGGGGGATAAAAAGCCTGTCACAAATATCTTCCCCTACAGCTTAAACACACTTCTTAGGTCTGTACCTCTGCAGCGCGTCTGCGTCTCACTTGTTGTCCACACATGCAGCCTCACTGCTGTTTCTGCGGGCTCTGTCTTTTTACATAGAGATTTCCTTTGATAATTCCCATTAATATGAAAATGTTTCGTGTCACTTTATGATGGATTTAATTCATACTGAGTTTAGACAGAAAACCGTGTGGCATGTAAAGCTGCACATACACTGTACGATTTTGTAAATGTTTAATTCCAGCGCACAGTGTACGAGTAAATCTGCCACGATGTAAAGCCAGAGCTCATGATTTATGTGCTCACACTGTACGGTCCGATCGTCAGCCATGACCTGAGTGTTCATACTTTATGTGTAAAAACGGCCCGTCGCCCCCTGCGGACCGTCCTGGCTGTTGACAATCGTCAATAAAGATTTGTTTGAAGGCTCAGAGGCAGGTTTTGTTTACTAGCAACAATGCTAACAAAGGCAGAAGCATGCTGCCTTGATAATTTGTGCTATCCTGTGTGCCAAAACCTCTAAAAAAAGATGTGGCGGGGCATACAGACATATCACGTATTTCTAGCAGATGGCTTGGAATACGTGGACAGGAACGTTATGGGTTGTTCATTTTGCAGAGAGAATTGGAGGTAAGTTAGCTACTTTTACTGTTGTTAGCTTGATAGCTATCATTAGCTACGCTGTGATTACTATAGCAGTCCTTCATTTTTTTCCTTGTGTGCATGTCGCCGTGGCATTCAGACGCTCTGTTTGCCCCTTCGGTCAGGGCAGGAGGAAAAAGGCACTGACGATGGTGAATCGAGTCACTGCTCTGCTTCAACTGTGTGAGAGCCTGAGTCAGCCGACAAAAACGGCTGTGCAGGAGTGTTAATCGGCCTCGCTTCCCCCTGCCTGTACACTGCACGGCAAATAATGCCCGACGAAGCCAAAATTTGGCCCAACCTAAAATGAGTCGTGCGGCTCAATAATTGGGTCAAAAACGGGCTAAAATGGCACAGTATATGTCCAGCTTGGGGGGTACGGAAGTGGGAGGCAAGCAGGAACTGGACCTTAACTACGCTTCCAGGATGAAATGCCAAATTTATCTCCTATGATCCGTCACTTTCTGACTGAACAGCCTCATGGAAATTAGACTTTACGATTCTTCATGTTACAAACTAACGAAATACGTTAAAACAAGTTATTTGCTGCTTTTAAAGTTCTTATATTAAGCTGAGACAAATTCAAAGTTCTGTTCCCATTCAGATGCCGCGGTGTGTGTCCAGCAGAAGGCTGGCACTATGCGCACCGTGTTATTACTGTAGATAAAGTCAGCCGGGTAAAGTCACTGATAACTCTGAGTTATAAAGCAAAACTATAAAAAAAATCTCTCTCTCTCCCTCTATCTGTCTCTCTCTGTATGTCTGTATTGTCCTCCACAGTGAATGTCTTCACAATTGTATCCCTCAGTTCACTACATTGCGTCTCAGGTGTGACTGTCATTTATCCTAAAATAAAAGCCAGAACCAAGTTAAAGCTTGGTCTGTTTTACACAACAAGATCCATCAAACGATCCACAATTAAATCTTTAAATGAAGGGACTGTCTGCACATATATGCTGGTGAAAAGTTTTTTTTTTTTTTTTTTTTTGAAAGGCAACACCAAAATGTTGAAACTTCGGAGAATGTTGCTGGTAAGCTGTTGATGACTGTCAACAGGTTATTTCTCCAACTATTTAAGCAGAGAAGCGCGTGTGTCTCACGGAAAAATCAGCGAGCCTCCTGAAGTGTTGCGTCGCTGTCAGCGTGCGTGAGATGTACGGCTGATGTGCCTCTCCCGCGTGCTGTGTGGCTGCTCTAATCTGTTTCAATGGATGCCAAAAAAATAAGCAGAGGTGCTGCTGACACAGATGCAGGATGTTTGTTCGGGCGTTAGGGTTCCACTGTTGTTTGAAATGTTTTAAATTAAACCAAATTATCATGATTTCAGCCCTTCTTTAAAGTTTTCTTTCATGTAGATGGGATACATTTCTAATTCCTCTCTTTGTGGTGACGGTGAATGAGCTGTCTGGCAATGTAAGTACCAGCTGAGTTGACACAGTGTGACCCAAATGGATGTGAGTGAGTCATTTTGGCATTGAGGGTGACTGGTTCAGCCTGTTAGATGGTGTGTAATTCACCCAGCATATGATCAATACCGCTCCTCTCATAAGGTCTGGTTCACGTGGGATGTTGAGGTTTTTCATCCTGTGCTTTGTCGGTTTTAAAACGAAGCTGTGATGGCCCTGCATGACACAAGTGAAGGCATTGCTCCACCACTTCTGACATCGCAGCTCTCCAGCAGAGAGGGTTTGTGGGATGAGAGCCCTCTGGCAGGGAGGTGATGCCAGCGAACAATCCATGGGGGAGTGAGGTGTGTGTGTGTGTGAGTGAGTGAGTGAGTGTGTGTAGGAGCTTTTCCGCTATCTGTGTGACTCACCTGTGGTCCTGTCATTAGACTTTTGCATACATGCTCATTTTCTCTAAGTCACCATCCTATTATTCACAAGGCTGAAACCACTTTTGGGAGTTCCTGGTATTTCCAGTCACAAGTCCAATGCATCATCACACTGTGCGTGTGACTTCACACCACGCTCTCTCTCAGGTGCTTGCTTCGCATGTGTTCTCTCAATCCTTTTCTAACCTGAGTTTATCTTTATACATAGATATGTTTGTTGTAGCTTTGACTGCCAAACTATTTACTGGATTAACGATTTGTCAAAGCAGAGCCAATGGCACAGCTCCAAAACAAATCAGCCTGCTTGAAATTCAACAGACAGAGCAAGAGAAACAGCTCGGATGCTCCTCAGGAGGCCGTCCATATCCGTGGCAGCAGCTCAACTTTCCTGTATTTTCTACCTAAGCGCCCACTGCCCCCATACATACACAAACCTGCTCAAACATACAGTGAGAACCATGTCCATGTGCAACAGAGAGGGAATTTAATCGATTTTTTTCTCTGCTTGAGGCAAGAAATTGGATTCATCAGTCCAACAATATTTTTATCAAGGAAACATAAGAAACTTATATAGTGTAAAGGGATATAAAATTTTTCACCTTAACACTTATTCTATTACAGTTATTCTGAGGTAGACCTCCCTCTAATGTAACCAGCTTGCTTTAGTCATTGTAATGTTGCAAATCAATATTTAGGAATGTTGTATTAGACTGACTGCGTTGTTGCATCAATGTAATTAATAAGCATCTTTCATCACAGTCCCATAAAACAATGTCTGTTTCACATGTCAAAATTTTCATGAGCTAAGAAAACAGCACTGTTTTCAGCTGTCTGACTTTTTTTCATATAATTCTTTTTTTAATGGTTTTAGCATAAGAAGTGGAAATCACAAATCAGCAAATACTTTAATATTTCATTAGAGAATAGGAAAAGCTTCTTGTTGAACCTTCTCAAATGTGAGAGTTGAATATCTTTTTGAGTTTTGGAGCAAAAAAAACCCTGCATTTTTTATTTTGCTGAATTGATTTGTGACAGGTTTTTATATGTCTATATGGACCGAAGGATTAAATAAGTTAAAAAATCAAAAGATTCATCAACAAAAAATAAAATAATCATATACAGCAATATACAGGGATGTTGACATGAATCCCCAAAACACCTGGTCATCATTTGAATGAGTCCCAGAAAATTGAGCTGATGTTACAAGGTTTTCATTATGGTTATAGTTATGTACGCTGAAAACTCATCTAAAAATTTAAAGGAAAAAATCTTAAATCTGAAAACTATATTCACAAAATAATATTATGTTTAGAGCTGCCTCCTGAAGGTCGATGATGTGAATCAGATGATTGCAACACATATTTTGTTCAAAATTTTGCACTTTTACAAAAAAAAAATTAATAAATAAAGGGTGTGTCCCCGAGGGCAAATATGATTACATGACATTTTAGTCAATGATTACTTCCAAAAACTGGCCAATTAATGTCTAGAGATATCTTTTTTTTTTTTTAAATCTACTAGCAATGATCAATTCTCTTAGAAAAGACCTCAAACACAACCAGTAAAGGGTGAACTAATAAAGGCAGGACAACATGGATGTAGGTGAAATAAAGGTTGATAATAAATAAGCAAAGATCTGATCAGACAAGACCTCATGGAAGTTTTCCTGAGCTGGAGAAAATATTTGACTGCAGTAAAAAGGCGACTGTTTTCATGCAGAGATTGCTGGAATCTTTCCTTTTCTAAACACCTTAAACTGTGTTTATTTAACATGGCATAGAATAGAAAATGATTGCTCAAACAAACCTGTCGGCTCTGCCAATACATTTCCACATTGCGGTTGAACACTGGGATGTATGGCCATGTTTCCTTTCTGTCTTTTATCCAAAATACACAAATAAAAACAAAAACATTTGCTGAGACATCCCTTGAATGAGCATTTTCAGTAGATTACCATCAGCTGACGTCACCTTGTCTTTCACGTGATAATGACAGAGGTGAAAATGACAAAGTGGGTCATTTGCTTTTTACTCTACTAATTACATACATGCTTTGGTTAGATAGCCTATTTTTCAGCAGATGCAGAAGAAAAATGGCCTCAAGGGTAATATGCTGTGTGTTCGCTGAGTCTCCAAGACCAATTACCTTCACTGTAAACATGACCCCTTCCCCACTGGGATATCAAAAAATGTCCCTGGTTTTTCCTGACTGCAACCTGACTGCAGAATATATCCTCATCCTAATGAGCTAATGAGATTGCGATTTAACACAAAAAAAGAGATTTATATTCTCCTAACTTACTGTGCACCGAGGAAAAGGACCTTAGATGAATGAATTGCACTGAAAATAAGGAAGTTGAAATGCGTGATGACTCAAACACAGGGAAAATCCAGGGATGAATAAGTTATAAAGCCATCTACATGTGGGGCAGACGAGACATGAAATATTAAGTTAGCATCTGATACAGTGCAAGAGTTAAGGTTAAACAACTCCTGAAAAATCACCTACTGTACAACTGCAACTAACCCGCTGTGGTCCTGTGCAAGAACTACATATCCCGTTTAAAGAGACGATGACGAAGAAGGAAAAGTGTGCGGCTAAGCATCCACGTAATACAACCTTAATCACAGTTACATTTCTGTGGCAGTAAGAATCTGCATGCAGAGAACACCCACCTCATCATTCTTGGCCACAGGACAGTCACTGTACACGCCCAGTTTTTGTAGATCAGACGAATCAAAGTAAGACATATGTCACACGGAAGTGAGCTAAATAATTGTCAGATGAATTTTTTTATTGAGAAGTACAACAGAGCTGTCATCTTTATGAAAAATTCTCATCTAAGTGAATAAAAAAGCTTTCTGTCCCTCATGAAATGTGCACAGGAGGTGAGAAATCACTTCACACCAAAGGTTATTGTAGCTCTCCGCAACACATGCTAAATTACCCCTGAGCCAGCACGGGGATCTGTCTCATCTTTACCATGGAAACCAACACCATACAACAGTATATGCACTGAAGGAGCAATTGCCATGGCATCCAGCGCCGTGGCGACTAGAGGTTTCAGCAACCAGACCAATTTACTCAGCAGCTAACTGGACACTCAGTCAACCTTCTATCCATCACTGCCTATTTCACTCTCTCTCCTCTCTGCTCCCTTTTTCCTCTATTTTTACAATGAATATCTTGTTTCAAGAGCCACAAGAATTACCTTTTTTCAGCTGTAGACCAGGTCTTGCAGTGCTCAGTAAGAGCCGCTCTCAGTCGAGTGGTGACAGAGGAAAAAAGAAGCTCTGCAGGGATCCCAAGAGATGCCCAGAGATGCAGCTGAACCGGCACCGCACGCACGCATCCACCACCACTATTACCACCAGTGAGAGCAGCCGCGGCAGTAGCAAATCGGAAGGGGAGGGGAGAGAAATATAAAAAAAAGCAGGAGAGGGGGTTGCTCTATCAGCAGCAGAAACATTACATCATAGGCTGCCTCTGTGGAAGGGTGGGAGAGGAGTGGACGGAGGAAGGGAGGTGCTCCTTGTAGCAGCACTCTCTCTGTCACTGCTGAGCTTTTTTCGGTGCATGCACAAGTCCAAATTTAATATTTATGATCTGGTAACTGTAAAATACCCTCAGTGGTTTGAGTCAGACCTATGAAATAATTAGATCAACCGCTCCTAATTGTGCCCATCACTGGGCTTTGTTGTCAGAATGGATATGATTTGATGTACACTATAATGTGGCCTATCCCTTTAGGGCAAAGGCTGTGTGTGTGTCAGTGTGTCTGTGTGTGTGCGTGTGTGTGTGTGTGTGTGTCCAGTGCATAGGAGCTCACACAATGTCTATTTTGTGCAGTGATTCAATTGCGTGACCAGTGCTTGCTTACCAGTGCTCAAAAAGCATGCTGATATTCAACCTCTAAAAAAGGTCATCTGATTGCCTTGCGGCAATCGTGATTCGATAGGTACAATTGTTAGGACTTAACATCTGCGCACAGTGATTATATTTGAACTTGGCTGTCATAGCAAATTTGTCAAAAGCTGCTGCATGAATGTGTTAATGTTTTGAGCGCATCTGGGAGGCAGAGTCCAGCCATGAAGGGAACGGTCGCCTTTACCCAGTGGTCAGCAAACACCTACACACTGTCTGCACCACACACCACCAGCAACGACAACGGAACTCACGATAATTGTTGGTCAGAACCACATGACTTCCTAACACAACACACACCTACAAGTAGGTAAACGCTGTCAAGACGGCACATCAGTAAGTCAGGAAAAACAAACAGCTTCAAACAGCAGAAAATAACCATTTTTTCAGCCAGATACAACAAGTTGATCCCCTGCACTGACACTCTTAAGTTTCTTTTCATTCCTTTCATTTTTAAAAAAAAAATTACTTTATTTTTGAGCACAAAAGCATTTAAACCTGTACGTATTTTGATGTAACATTAGAGATGCATCTGACTTTTTTTCTAGAATTTTTTATTTTGGAGATTTTTTTTATTCATTTGGTTTAGAAAATATCAGAAAATTAAAGTTTCTCATCATGAATATTAGGAGTTGGTATTGGCAAGGACTTCACCATACAATAAGCATCATGATACGTGGGTCACAATGCGATTGTATCAGGATGCATTGCAACATGATGCATATTGCGATATATTGCTCACTGAAAATGTAAAAACAGAGCTGAAACACAAGTTGCTGTGTTTGATCTGGGTAGTCTTAATATATCACATCACATTATTTTGATAATTACAAATTGAGTCAAAACTATTTAATTCAAAATTTCCTTTCCAATTTATTGAATAGTATTGACAAATTAGCGAATACACTGATGTAGCTGCCATAACATCAAAATGAAAAATGAAATTTAAGTGCACGCTCGCACTTTAATTGGGCACATTGGAACATAGGGCTGTGCTAAAAAACTGATACAGCAATGTATTGCAATATTTATTTTCCTGATATGTCCACCGATTTCCAACTCCAAAGGTAAATATTTTGGAGAAAAAAAAAAGGTTTTGAACAGGTTGAAAACTACAGCCTGTTTCAGTGTGTCTTGTCCAATTAAAGAGGAAATTTTGAATTAAACTGTTTTGACTCAATAGGTCCGCTGAATTATCAGTATGATGTGACGTAATGTATTAAGACTATCCAGATCGTACACAGCCACTTGTATTTCAGCTGTTTTTACATTTTAGTGAACTGTGTGGAATATCGCAATACATCGTGATGTAATCACGTGATGTGTATGGTGAGGTGAAAATCTTGACAAAATCCATAAGTGTTCTTTTGTGTCACTGGACTTATGTTTTTAAGCAGACGATATTGGCAAGGACTTCACAATAGGATATGTGTCACAAAATTGATGCAGTATATCACAAAAATAAATACTGCGACATATTGCATGCCATTTTTTTGGCACAGCCCTGATGAAAATCAGTTGTTTCGTCTGATCAATAGAACAAAACCCAAAATATTTAGTATCACATAATCAAACTAGGAAAAGCCGCAAAATCTTACCATACGAAAAGAACCATTGCAGTTTTGTTTTTTGTTTTTTGCATTAGGTGTACGTTCAAAACTCATTACCTGTGGGTAGCCAAAGATAAGATCTGGTACATAAGCACTGGTCATGTTTTTACTGATAAAGCTACTGTAATAAAACTAGGAGACAGACAGGGTGTGGGTTTTCTTCCTGTCTTTTGTTTTTATTGTTTTATTGCTTTGTAATCAAAAAGGAGATTATGGAGAAGTAATGTCCTGCTGGCAGGGTTCTGTTGATGGTCCAGCCCATAATCTAGGCTGGAGGTGAAAGATAATTTACTCTGTCAACAAAATAAGGAGTTACTATGAGCGTGGGAGCTTGTTTTCCATACATATAACAAGGAAACTAAGGGAAGGATTGGCATGAGTTTGAAGGACAGTTGTCACACTATGTTTTGGAAGTCCAAATAAAGGTTACAGTTTACACTCCACTGGGGATGACACAGCTTGAACTGAATGGCAGCAATGACAGACCACAGAGATCTTTAATTTAAGGGCTGATGGTCAGCTAAAGGTTAAAGCATGGTCTTTACAATGTCCATGGGCACGTCGACAATCTGTAATCTGCACTCTATGTGCACCATGTTCCCCACACAAAAGAAAAAACTAAGAAAGAAATTGTTGTGGGTCACATTTAATGTTGATGAGGATTGTGAATGCTGAAGAATAATCAGGCCTCCATAAAACAAGTTTTGTTTTACTCACCACAGACTGGAAAACTTGAATGGAGATCCACCATTATAACTTGCAAATGTGACCTTCACAAAAAAAACACTAACAATATCATCTCAGTCACAATACAACGAAAAAGAGAAGAAAATAAAGGAGCATTGTATGTGTGGCAGACATTGATAAGCGTGACAGTAAAAGCTGAAAAATCCACTACTCTACTCTTTTGTCCGTCTCTTTCATTTTAAATTGGAGCGTACAAGATTCCTCACATGCCAAGTATTGTAGGTTGGCTGGAACGCACTGTACTCGGACAAAGCTGTTTGATTTCCAGTATGTGTGACACTATTCAGTGGATTACGCCGGAGGAAGGCGGGTACCCCAGAATGTAAACACAACTCCAGAAGGACCTGACCTTTGCCTGCACATACTGGCTGAACCCCTTACGACTGAAGGGGACATCAGTCTTGAAATATTATTGCTGCCGCACACAGACCGTCATTCTACTCTCCCAATGAAAAGCCTCTTTCCTCACGAGCTGTTCTGTCTTACTGTTGCAAATGGATTCAAGCACTTTATTGCAAAGGGGTAGAAAAAAATACAATGACAGTATTGAGAGAGAAGAGTGTGACTTTGACATGAGACCATCTTGTCCTCGAAGAAGACAAAACGCTATGTCTACAGTTTCAAATAAAAATTCTTATAATACAAT
>JAPQLA010000022.1:14646920-14663663 GCA_029822935.1 Naso vlamingii
AAACGTTTCTCAATGGAGAGTGGCCAGACGCTTCTCACAAAGTGGAACGATGTGGAAGCGGATGGTTAACCAGGCTATTCAGTCACATGAGTAGGGGCCTAATTTTTTAATGTTGTGTTCAGTTAAAAGCTGCAACTAACAAATGCTACTGACTGTACCTCTAATGCCGCGGCTCTTGTTACATGCACCACAATGCCACCTTTTTTTTTGTTTAATTTCGTAATATCACACACACACAGCAGTTTATCTGTGCATCCGACCTCTTACGTACAAGGCAAGATTACTGTAAACCAAACACTTGTTTGTCATCACGGACAAGCAGACAACAACAGATAAGAGTTACAGAGGAAGTGATAATGCTGTATTGCAGAAAATTACACTGTCGTTATTTTTCCCAAGGAAGATAAAACCGTGAATCAATTGGCAATTGTAGCTAATTTAAAAAATGGCAAATTATACAAACCATAGACTCCTCTGTCAAGGAGCTGCATGAACTTGTCAATGGCAGCCAGCATCTCCTCCCTGGTGAGATCCAGCAGGGAAACCACTCTGAAGCCAAGCTGCTGCAGGAGGTTGGCCAGCTCATGGACATCCATTATGGGGGCCATTAAGGCAGGGTGGCAGGAGTAGTTCAGGTTGCCAATGAGGAGGGCAACTTTATCAGAGGCTAAAGCACAGATCAAAGTAGATATCCATTTTAAAACACATGAGAGAAGTGAAATAGATACTGTCATTGTTTTGCTCTCAGGCACACTGAAAGCGTGGCTTAACACAGGAAGTTTGTTTCCGAAGAACTGTACCTGTGGTTGCTGCAGGAGGAAGCTGATCCATTTGCACTGAAGGATTTTAAAAAAAAAAGAGAAGCACCAATTTATTGTTTTTTTTTTTTAAAGACAAAAATGCGATTTCAAGTGCTATGATTTTGTCCAGAGGACACATACAGGGCAGTACAATTAAACAATCTGACAAGTATTTTTGTGATATGCTAGTAAGGAAAAGGCGAAACACTGCAAGGGCTAGTTTCACTTTACATCACTTTCCTGTTGTGTGTCTAAGGCTCGGATCAAGTACTATTTTGGAGTCAAACAACTTCCTTTTTAGTCTGTAGAAATGGGAAAGTACCTCCAGCGTAATAGAAAAAAAAACTATGAGCCTAAGTGCAAAATCAGTGGAATCGAAGGAGTGTAAAGAAATCGGTCTACATCACAGCTGCTTCAGTGGAAACAGAGACAGTTCAGTCAATTTTACACACAATGACACAACTGGATAAAGTCAGACCTTTACAAAGTTGATAAAAGCAGTTCCATGACTTACCAATGTCAACGTTGACTGGTTCAGTCCATCTCTCTTCCAGCACGTTCGAGATGGAGCACAAGTACGATCCTCCATCTTCCGCTGTTGCACGGTCAACCTGCGAATACCACAACGGATTATCTCCCCACTGATTTTTGTCTCACTGGTTATTCCCCTACACGTATTGTAAATGTGGTGGAATTTACTATATCATTAGTCAAATCTTTGGAAAAAATATTAACCACATTTTCAAAATGACTGACATGGTTGATAAAGGGCGTGTGTGTTTCAGAGTTAGTGAAATGAAACTGTAAATATACTGTGTAAACAATCACTCCCAGCACAAACATGAGTAAACACTTGCTTCCTCACCTGCAGCGTGTCACCAGTTTTGTCCAGCAGCGGTTGTCCGTTTCTGTACCACTGATAACGTGGTGTTGGGATGCCAAAGGCAGTGCAGTGAAGGGTGAGTTTTGAACCTTGCTGCACCGTCTGGGGTTTAGGGTTAACAGCAATGTGTGGCTCTCCCTGCCAGTGTATCGGCAAACCTGGTAATATTTAAAATAAACTAAGCAATGTGCATAAGACTGAATGAGGCTGACGCAAGTATGCAAAGCAAACAAAAATGACAGCGGCACCACAGTGTGAATCACCATGAGAACGGCACGGTGCATACCTGATTTATCAATGTCCACCACCTTCACTTTCACCCAGTCGCTGAACACCCAGTTACCAAAGTGGTCGTTCACTCGACACACAAAGAGCTGGGTTTTTTTAGTTCTTATGGTCAGATCTGCTTCAGTGGCCCCCGGCAACTTCAAAACAAAACAGTATGATTGTAAATAAGTACAGAGGTTTCATTGGTGTGACAAGAAAAACAACAGCTTCAGGTCATTGCAAGACTGTTCCCAAAGCTCCTCTACATACGACATTTCACTCATTTTTTCAGTTGTAATTTTAAATCGCTGGGAAATTCTTTTTGTGAGTGGGTGGTCTCATTGAGATCATGATTTCAGATCAAGACACGTGTGCACCAAAATAAACACAAAGACCTATATTATGAGCATAGACACACACACACACACAAATGTAGCAGTACACAACTGTCAGTCACTGAACATTATTACCACGATACAGACAACAAGTGCTGAGTATCATAATTGAAAAGCCACGAAAGGAATGAGATTGATTTTTTTTTTTTTTTTTTAATTCACCACATACCTCCTTTTCATGATCACTGAACCACTGGTAGCTGAGGATCCCTGTGCCCTCAGCACGGACACTCAGAGTCACCTGATGGTTCACAGGCACACACAAGGAGACAGGATGGCGCACAATGACAATTTCTGAAACAAATCAAGTAAAAAAAATCCTCACATATTTAAAATCAGATCGTGTTGCGCACCTTGCGGCTGTGTTGTGGTGTAGATACAGGTTATTACATACCTCTGATCATTATTCGACTGGGTTTGAGGCGAGATCCGGTCATCAGTGCATTTTCTGCTTTAATAAGAAAACGTTGAGTCAGAGTTTAACATTAGTATTTCTTTACACAACTGCCTTTTGTACGTCATCAAATCGATAGTCCACGAAAAAAAACCGACATGGATAACATTAAGCAACCACTGTAAATTTGATGTCTAGGCTCAGACAGTAACTTCTCTTTTCTTGTTAAGTGAGCTTTAAACGTACAAAGCAGTAGATTCAGTCAAAAGTTCCAGTTTAGACATAAAAAATAATCAAAGGCCCATAAATATTCGTGTTGTACTGCATACCTCCAGCCTTGTATCAACGGAGCAGCTGTCGGACCTCAGCCCCAGTATGTTTTCCTCCTCACAATCTTCATAACTCAAATTTTATCGACTTCACTCTCCCCTTTCCCGGAACGACGAGCGCACACGCACATTCCCGGTAAGCGTGTAATACGGGCGCATTAAAAAAATTTAAGTAATCTCTCACCGTGACACGCACACATAAATATAGAGAGTTGTTTTGATTTTAAAATGAAAATGTGTTTTTAAATAAAAAACATTTAAAGACTCGTGAATATCGATAGGAATCGTGTTAGGGAGACGAAGAGGGGACCACTTCTCGTGATATTACGGTATCCTTTTCAGGTGATGGACAAACAAAAGCTGAGGTTGAGTTTAGGAAGTTGCACAGTTTAAAACGGGGCCAAATCTCTGTTTTCCCTTAAAAAAAAAAAAAAAAAAAAAAAGAACTCGGAGGCTATTCTAGATTTAGCCTGGTTTTTGTTACATTATTTACAAAGAGATGAACTCAAAATCACCATCATCACAATATTGTAACCAAAAAGCAAAGATGAACTTTTGTAGGTTTGCTCTTAGCCCATGGAAAACAGCCTTTCACAAGCACTAGTTGCTCATCATCATGGTGCATGACCTTTATACTGTATATTCACGTGAATGTGTGTAAAAATCCACGTAATTTTGAAGTGTTTAATTGTAGAACAAAAGGTTTACTCTGGAATTTTATGTTAACGCTTCAAATATGTTTCAAATTACTTCACATTTTATCATCCATTTAACTGCACATACAGGAATAAAAGGGTTTGAATAAAGATACTTGCTTGTTATGCTGTTAGAATATGTTTGTTTGTTTGTTTGAGTTCTATTTGTTTGTTTGTGTGTGTGTGTGTGTGTGTGTGTGTGTGTGTGTGTGTGTTACCTTCTTATCTTTAACTAAATAAGCCGAGAGAGAGGTGAGTTACATAGAAATTCAATTATAAAATCATGTAGAGCAATTCTAAAACACAAGTGTATAAAAGATGTCATTCTAGAAACAAATTAGATATCAGCATAAAATAACTGTGTAAAACCATAAAAATAAATATGACCGGTACATAACGATAGCAAACATCACACATCATCAACACATCAATAAAATGCCTATAATCAACGTTCACTTTTATCACCTGAGCCTGTTTTTGTCTCATTGAAGTGAAATGTGAGCAGCAACTGGGTCTCTATGTTTTGACCATGTGTTGCAAGATGAAGGGAGGGGGGCTGTCCTTTGGCAACTCTTATGCAAAGCATAGGGCATTGACCATTGGCTGTCATTGGCTACATCATGAACCATATTCCACAGATATGTTTTGCAAGTCCACATCCACTCCGCCACAATGTCTCACTTAGCTGGGACGCCTTTTCTCAATCTGTTAAGATGGATAAAAACAAAGCAGTGAATAATTTGGCCGTCGATGAAAACAGCAAATTTTTAGGAATATCCTTTGGTTTAAATGTTTAGCCTTTTTCTCTGAATTTACTTAAGCTTTGAGATTACTTTGCTAAGTCTAAAGTTTAGTTTTGGAAAATGTGATGTGCTCTTGCACTATTTGTAGGGCTGCTATAAATAGGCCCCTGCTGGCAACACATGCGTGTCTATGATAGGCAGTTACAGAGGATTTCTTCACAGATAGTCTCCAAAGCAAGACTGACAACATCTTAATGGTAAGTTAGAGATTTTACTAAGTTTCAAGGTTACTGAGACACAGCTGAATTATATTGCTAACACATACAAGTATATAACATGTCTTGAACTGGTGTTTGACCACTAACAGCCCTTCTACAACCTGATAGCTGATCCTATTTATAACTTGCTCCAATGCAAGTACTTTGCTTGGTTAGAAAGGACAAGCATTGAGTCTGAAGAGTCTCTTTGACTTCTCTACAAGCAAATAAGCCAGCTTGTATCATATACTTTATGTCATTAATGTAGGAAGTGTTTCTTTGTCCTTCTTTCTCAGGGTCTTTTACATGGATACCACCTTTAAATTTGAGCCTTGAGAACCTTGAACAAGCTGTGGACGTGACTGTGGAGTAATTTTATACTGTGGCTCACACATCTATCTTGGATTTAGCATTTTTTGTGAATTGCTTCAGTGGATGATGACTTCCAGGAGGCCCATGACTCGCTCTTATTCTAGCAATGGGAGGACAAGCAGCTTCAGTGAGGAGGAAGGCAGCGCTTCCAATGGACGATCAGAAAGCCGCAATACTTACCTCTCAAATGTTAGGCCCGAAAACAGGTAGACAACCTCATCTATAACTCATGTTTATGCAGAGCATGTAAATCTTTGTGACTATGCATTAAAAACAGATCTTGTATTACATGGTGGTCAAGAAAGAGCAACTGAGTTTGACATATCAGGTTAAAATGGTCACAAAACTGACTGAAAATGTGCCTATATGTTCACATTCATTTTTGCTAGAAAGAGTATATTTTCAGACTTGTCGATTAATATATCTTTTGGTCAAAAATCAGACCTGCACATCGATTATGCGTGTTTCTGTTTCTAATTTACAAAAGTAAGATTAAGGAAATGCCTCTTTTGTCAAAGAGGAGGGCAGTATTACACTGTGTAATGTAAGTGGGTTCTATACAAGCAGAACTTAATTAATAATTTACGTCCCTTCATTTGCCTCCTCTCTGAATAGCTATTCAAGGTATTCTCACTACAGGCCAACGAGGTAATCTATACTTTTAAAACATTCTTCCCAACTAACATCTTAACCACAAAAACTGGTTTACCCCAAGAATGCAACCTGTACACGTTTGATCTGTAAGTTTGTCCAGTGTTGCGTTCAGTTTAAGTGATGAACATCGGTTTTAGTGATGGATTGAAAACTTTGTTGTGCCTGACATCTCACAAGTCTCTGTGTCACTCCTCAATACTCTCGTCACTACCAGAAATTTCCATTAACATCCTCTCCTCATAATCCAGAAAATGAGCTGGAATGTATTGCACAGAAGTGAAGAGGTCACTGAAATGATACTGAAGTGTGAAACTGTCTCTCTGATGCTGATGTGTTTCCTTCCAGGAGCACCTTGTGCAGCGTCATGGCTCAGCTGACTGAGGACATACAGCCTTGCTTTGAAACAACCTTGAAATCGAAAGCAGTGTCAGAGAACTGTAACGTGAAGTTCAGCTGTGTAGTGTCAGGTAGGTCTGCTCCCAACGGCCTTGTTCGTTTGCAAGCCTCTGCTTAATGTTTCTTGATTGTTTGTGATTTGAGGAGACAAGGTGTGACTAATCTGAAAACAAAGGAGGGATTCACCTTGAAACCACCATGATGAATTGCTTTATTCATCCTGGACTACTCTATTAAAACACATCAAACTCCAAATCATTCAAGCTGGTTTTTCAGGATTTTGTTTTGATTCATTTTTTTGACTGCTAGCGGTTACAATGGGTGTGACCATCTAACAGCAACAGCTGTTTCTCTGTGTGACGCATAACAAACATGATGCAGCAGCCCAAAAACACATTCAAACCATAGCTTTTATGGTGTGTTGTGTTCACAGCGGCTGTAGCTCAGTAGGTAGAACAGGTCATTTATTAATCAAAAGGTCGGTGGTTTGATCCCCGGCTCCTTCAATCTACATGTTGAAGTGTCCTTTGGCAAGATACTGAACCCCAAATTGCTCCCAATGGCTGTGCCATGTGTGTGTGAATGAGTGAATGCTGACTTGTGTTGTAAAAGTGTTTTGAGTAGTGGACAAGCGCTATATGAATACAGTCCTTTTATATAATTTCATTATTTTTTATTCATATAGGCTGTCTGTAAGGACATGGCCCCCACCTGTAATAACTGTTCATTAACAGTGCTTTGTGGCACTGGGAGTGTAATTTTTATAAACCAGAGGGAGGCATTACATTCAAGTCTGTTCGTGTCCCTAGGTTACCCAGCTCCGGAACTCAAATGGTATAAAGATGATATGGAAATGGACCGATATTGTGGACTCCCAAAATATGAAATTCGTCGTAATGGAAAAACCCACACCCTCCATATTTACAAGTACGTGACACAACTCTGCTAGAGGAATTCATCCATTACAACTGTTCAGATTTTTGGAATAGCTGCCTGTGGAGATGTTTTTGTTTTTAGTTTTAGCACTATCAAAGCAGCTATAATATGAAATTAATCTGTGTTTCTGTTTTCAGCTGCACGCTGGATGATGCAGCAATTTATCAGGTTTCAGCCAGCAACAGCAAAGGTATTGTCTCCTGCTCGGGAGTTCTTGAGGTTGGCGCGATGAATGAGTACCAGATCCACCAAAAATTCTTTGCCAAGCTGAAACAGAAAGCAGAGAAGAAGAAGAATGAACCAGAGATGCAGAACAAGAAGCAGGACAAAGAAAACATTCAGACAGAGAGACATGGTAGCCCAGAACGTCCTCAAAGGAAGCGGCATGCCCCACCACCAGAGGAGAGGCCAACGGCGAAGAAGCCTGAGGCTGTGGAACAAGTGGCTGCTGCTGCTGAACCTAATGGAGTTAAATCTGATGTCCTCAAGGAAACAGCTCCTGCAACAGCCAAGGACAGTGACCTGGACAAAGAGATACCTCCAGCCGAGAAAACCTTGGCCAAAAAGAAAATAAAAATCTCAAATGGTGTAGATGCTGCCGTTAACAGCAACAGCAGTAGCAGAAGTCATATGATGGGGAATGGAGGTGAAAACTGTTACGATGGAGGAATCAGTTTGGCACAATTCCTGGCAGAGACTCTCCAGTCCCAGGCTGCTGAGGAGAAACAGAATTCACCTCAAGAGGAGAAATCTACAGAAATGGATGCAGCTATTATAGGTGCCAGTACGGAGAAAGAGAGAGAGCAAGAGAGGATGCAAAAAGATGAAGAACATGAAAGCGCACCAGAGGAAGAGTTTGATAGAGGGAAAAGGAGAGAAGAAGTATTGGCCATAGAGAGGGAGAGAGAAAAGGAAAGGCTGTCGGCTACGTCACATACGGTACCGCACACTAAACATGGCTTGGAGGTCAAACATCACGGAAAGACTCATAAGGATCACGAACACCCCAACATCCAGGCTTCCATCTCTTCTATGTTTCATTCAGTCAAAGACTTCCTCTTTGGTAAGAGTAAGAAGGGCTCTCATGACCACATTGAGAAGAAGGAGAGAGACCACTTGTCTGCTTCAGCGCAGCCTCCTCGACCAGACACGCCGCCATCATTTCGGTTACAACCAGCACCTCCTCAAGTGTCCGAACCTGCCATTGAGGATGTCATGGAAATAGATACACCAAAGGAGCCTTCAGAAACTGTGGATATAGAACAACAGTCTGTGTCAGAGGAGCTGCACAAACATGAGCATGAAGACAGTGTTCAACAGCCAGACCTGCCACCAGCTCACAGATCCCCACCTGAGATCATAGAGGAGTCCACAGGGCAGAGGGTCGAGGAGGCTGATGATGCTGTGGAGGCCATGGAGGTGTCTGTGGGGTCAGAGGGCAGCAGTCCAGATGAAGAAATGTCATTGTCTAGCCTTCAAGTTCTCACAGAGGTATGTACAGCGGTCTTGCGGGGCAGCTGGTTGCTACTTGAGTGATATATATAGACTGCATTTCTGTGACAAGATAGTACAAGATGAGCTACTTCGGGGCAAAGGCTGAACTATGTCAGCTTTGACTTACAGTTTAGATTCTGTGCTACCGTTGCTTGCGGTTGATACCACCTTAAAGCATACATTATAATGTCAGTGATCAGTGACTTGTGGAGTGAGTCAGCCTTGTCGAGAGACACTGCAGCTCTACTGTATCAGAGCGAAAAGCCAGACAAGATAGAGTGAAAGAAATGGGGAAGCATAAGAACAGGGAAATTTACACTTACATACATGGGGGTGGGGGATGTTGTGTGTCTGCACGGCACACTGTACTGGGGAATAGCTCAGAAGTTGGCTGTGATGAGTGGGACACCAGTGCGTCAGAGATCATGATGAAACCTGAATGTCAGAGGCGGTTCTCACGTTACAAACAGGGCCTAGCCTGACGGGGGCCGTGCGGTCTGGACGAGCGGCATGGGAGCGAGTTTTGCTGCAGGTCTCAGCTTGAGAGGAGGGCCGTGTCACATTGGCCGCATTCCTTGCTTGTTTTATCACTTTCTTTGAAGCGATAAGGCTTATGTTGCAAATACATGACTGTCTCTCTTCATCTGAGGCCAAAAAACAATGAGCATCAACATTAAATTTAAAACTCTATCTTTAAGAAAAGCAGTTTGAAATAGTGGCCTTATTATATCCAAATGAGCTGACAAAATTGGACAGAATTTTGTGAATGATGTCATTATATGTGATTATATCATGAAGTTTATGTGGTTATTTTAATTAACTGAAATACAAAAATCAATGAAAGTTTGATATTTAATAATAGTAATTGTTTAATTGCCAAATAAATTTCTCATTCATGAAATGTTTTTTCCATGGGATGTACTGTTACATCTCATGTAGTTCTACATTGTGCATAAACACCTGCTATGTATCATGCATAGACATATGGAAAATGGCATTACTACATTTGATTGTTATCTACCTGCAGTTGTACCTGATTAATGGTAATGGCATGTGGTCGATGGCTGACTTGTAGGAGGAAGTGAAACTATTCACCGTAACAGTGTTTTCTCACGTGTGTGACATTCATTTGCTCACAGAGGTGCAGTGAGGATGACCACTGCTTCTTTTTTTACATTGAATGTGACACCAGTTTCCTTCCATCGAAAGCAGCAACTTCTGTTTTTCTTAGCACTCGCTACTGGCCGAGCACGTAGTCACGAGGCAGCAGATACATTCTCTACCCCAGTGCATGAATTTTAATGATGTGATCAGCAAAAGCAGGATCAGTAAAGGGGGAAATCAACAACACTTTACATGCAGCTTGAACTTTAAATCATATAATCAATTCTTCTGTACACAGAAGTTTATTTTATGTCTTTTAGGAGCTTAATAATTAAGATTTGTCGTCATTGTGAACAGTAGTTTAGTTTGATCCAAATGTGCATGAAGAACCTCTGTTAATCATGCATGCCATGACTCTGTGGCTGAGACACAAGTTGTCATTTATTGACTGCCCAGCAAATTCTTTGTGTAAACAGCACACTTGTGTCAATGGTGGGAATTTCCCTGTCTGTGTTTCAACATAAGGCGCAGAACACAGAAGGACTTTCAAACACAGAAGTTTAATTATTTAATTATTGACTTTAAAGTGATGTTTAGTCAGAGATTAATTCAGAAAATTTGACATTAAAGAACATAAACCTTGTTTGCCAAGGGTTAGAGTTGTTTAAACATTTTATTGGGCTATTGCATGTGCAAACACTTGGGCTCAGCTACTTCACACGTGACGTGAAGTAAAACAGTTCCTGAAATATCTGACAGACCATAAAACACATGAATTTATATTGCCTCATTCAAGTTGTTTTGTATGTTTTCTGAACTAGCGGCCTAACTATTAACCAGACATTGATTAACTTTGTTCACAGACTGATAACTGGGCTCTTCCTCTCTGTCGGGTCACATTTAGTAGAATCTGCGACTGTTTGTACTTCTGTAAGATTTATGGTAGAAAAACATGTCTCAGTCTAAAAGTGTCACAGTGTCACACTGCCAAAGGTCACTGCAGTAAGTTCACTTCTTAAAAATACTTTAAACTCCTCTACATGATACTGAATATTTTCTCTTTTACGCTCTCTTTACCTCTAATAAATCAGACTACTAAAAATATTTCGCGTGTATAAGGTTTGATGCCAGTTGTGTTAATCGTGTGTCATGGAGTTTGTTGTGAAAGATAAACACTACTGTATCTGCAAATGCAACGATGTGCTGAAATGTTTTATTTGTTTTCTTTCAATCAGGCTGATTCTCAGATAGTCTCAGTTATCAAAGACCTCCCCGAGCAGCAGAAAGAGCCAGACTGCCATGTATGTTCACTGCAGCCCGATAACCAGGCTGCAAAAGATGAGCCTTCACCTGAGGAGGATAAATCAGACTTGCCACAGACCCAAAAGCCTCATGAGGAAGAATCCTCCCCCATACCCTGTTTGGAAGAAAGCTGGGCTCCCCCTCACACTGTTATCTCAGTGTCAGACAGCCGCAGCCCGGAAAGAGCACCCACTGAAACTTGGCAAGAGGAGATAAGCATTAAAAAGAAGGGCAAAGAAGGTGAGCCTGACACAGAAGAGGGCCCTTCCTCCCATACACTCTGCGAGGAAGAGAAAGGCGAAG
Organism: Naso vlamingii; assembly: GCA_029822935.1. Taxonomy (NCBI): domain Eukaryota; kingdom Metazoa; phylum Chordata; class Actinopteri; order Acanthuriformes; family Acanthuridae; genus Naso; species Naso vlamingii. Next base: position 14,658,245 of record JAPQLA010000022.1, read on the forward strand.
TGAAATCAAACGAACAGCCACACTCAGATATAAACAGATCTGAGATTACTGAATTGACAACATCTTCCCTGGAAGAGAGAATAGAGCCACTTCAGCCTACAGCACCAGATCAGGTGCTTCTACCACCTTGTACTGTTGCAGCACATGGTGTAGAGACAGTTAATGTAGAAGAGGAGATGGAAAATACTTCACTGATTCAGGAAATGAATGTAGGATATCCGCCCAGTGAGGCCCCGGAGAGTTTAGAGAAGGGTGACCTAAAAATACAGCCACAATGTGCATCTGTTTTCATAAAGGAAAGCACAGAAGTCCACAATCTAAATGCAATACAAAGTCTAAATTTAGATAATAGAAGCAGTGAAGAGAGAAGTGACTTAAAAGACGGATTGATTTCTGCTTTAGAGAAAAATGTAGAAGCACCATCGTGCAATGATCTAAAAACACAAGAGCCGGCAGTTTTAGAAGGTGAGCTATTTGAAGGAAGAGAGAGTTTACAGTATAAAGTGGAGACAGAAATGAGTAAACCAGTGAAAGTGGACAAGTTTGATGAATCAGAGAGCCTTTCAGTAATACAAAACAATAATGCTATTGTTTTGGAGGTGCACAGTCATGTTGCACAGCAAGACCACAGTGAGACACAACAGATCTTGCCCTCAGACAATATTCCACAAATCCAGATATCTACTATTAAAGACATCCCAGATATTAAACCAGCTTTGCCTGATGAAAACCAAAATGAACATAATGTAATTCCCAAAACTGAGATAATGGAGCCAGAGCGCAAAGAATGCACTCTGCCCCTGACCATTCTGGCATTAAACAAGCAAGAATCGGAGCCAGCTATTTTGCAAAAACATGGTGCAACTTATGTGTCAGCAGATGTAACACATGACCACGGCATGGCTGATTCTCCAAGTTTGTTGCCCACGCAGAAAGGTATGCAGGATGATTATAACCTCCCACCTACAGCGGAAGTAAAGGAAATTGCGCAAATTAATGACAAGTCAGAAATGTTTGAGGGCGAGCAGCCACGTGTGAAAAGCAGCAAACGGCTTCCTCAGCTCGTTCCGCTGGATTTGGTGTCAATTCCTGTTATAAGTGTTTCATGCACCGATGACAAGGATGATGTATATGCACACACCCACATTTCAGATGCTCCACCGTCTGTTGAAACTCCAGCAGTGCCTCTGTTTGTCGTGCCACCCATCTCTGTCACTTGTCATGAAAGTGACTTTGTACCCCTACTGTCCGCTCACAGTGAGTTGACAGAAACAGAAACTGTAGCTGCCACGCAAAGAGGAACTAAGCATTATGTTGACAATAATATGACAGTTCAGAGCAGAAAAGAGAACCCAGAAGAAATGACAGAAAAGAACAGAAAAGAGAACACCCCCTCTGTGCTATATGAAGCTTTAACATCAAAGGTTGGTGACCGTGTGCCAATATTCAGTAAAACAATAGAAGACAATATTGTCCCTGATATCTTGAAGACAAAACCCCTTAAAGAAGCCAGGATAGAGAATTCTGTGTCTGCTGAGGAGCTCCAAAGAAATAGATCCTCTGTTGAAAGACTCTGCTCTAAACCCCCAACACACCCATCATTAAGTCCAGCCAGTCTCCGCAAATTCATGTCCAAAGCTGCTCCAGACTCAGACAGTGAGAGTGTGACGGCTGTCCCAGCGATCACCGTGGGTGACCGTCAGAACGACAAGGCAGACGATGATCTAAGTGGAGGCTCGACACCAACATCATCTCTGTCCTGTGAAAGCAGTCCCCGGCTGAAACGCAGAGACAGTCTGTCACTCATACGCTCCGCCACGCCTGAGGAATTGGCCTCAGGAGCTCGGCGCAAAATCTTCATCCCAAAACCTAAAGAAGAAGGAGACGGAGCACTAGTTGGTGCGCTTGACACTCAGGGCAAGAAGGAGATTCCCTACATGTCACCTGGCCAGGCTCGCAGAGCTGCATTACTACAAGCTCCCACGGGACAAAATACCCCACCGATGGAGAGGCGCTCCCCGCTACTGAGTCGCAGAAAGGTCACCTTGGAGGTGCCAAAAGTCGTGGAGGAGACTCCCACAGAGGAGCCACTCAACCCCAAACAGGAGGAGAAACCAGCTGAAAAGAAGCTCGACCCTTTGAAAGGTAAAGAATTAATCGTTTGATCCTACGAGATGGAATTATTTTTATCTTGTAAAGATATAACATTGTCAAGTTTTCATAAAATATCACAACATTGTTACACAAATACTTTGCATGTTTTTTGAAGTTTGTCAACACACGACTCTGATTGCTACACCGGTGCTTGAGGAAGTGGAAACATTAGAAAGTCTCCACTCTCCAGTATGGTATATAGTTACTCTGAGCTGCCTGTTGGGCACCCCCTCTCTCATGCACCACCAGCTCCTCAGGTCATCCGTAAGATCAGGGGAGAGCCGTTCCCGGATGCCTCAGGACACCTGAAGCTGTGGTGCCAGTTCTTCAATGTGCTCAGCGACTCCACCATCAAGTGGTACAGAGATGAGGAGGAAATACTAGAGGTGAAGAGAAGGTAAATCCTCTTAAACATCAGCACTGCTCTAACCACCTGTAACACAATCAACAGCAGTATCACATGGTGGTCAATTGTTGTCACATTATTGCCTGCCACATTTTTCCCTTTTATTTTTATTATTTTGTGGATTTCCACCCAGCATGATTTAGGTTAAAATTAGCAGGTGCATCCCATGGCCCTCTGTCATTCTCACATTCTGACTACAGAGAGTCATGTGACTGTGAGCCCCACAGCTGTGACGCAGAGAGGTGAATCTCTGGCTAGACAAACAAACTGTAACCCGACACAATATTTTTCGCAACTCGAGCAGGCATTGAAAGTCTATGTTTGTGCTATTTGCTGCTCTGTCAGCAGGTCGCTGCCACACAACATGACGTCCTGTGTGACAGTGACACCTTGTGGGTTGTTGTTGAATCTTGAGAGTTAAGTGCAACTCAGCCTGTCGTGTTTATGATCGTGTGTTTTTCCTTTTTTTGTCTTAAGTGGAGGAGATGAAAGCCAAGTGGCGCTGGCTATTGTTCTGGCATCCAGCCAGGACTGTGGGGTCTATGGCTGTTCGATCAGTAATGAATATGGGACTGACAACACTGACTTCCTGCTCAGCATAGACAGTAAGATACAATATTCCTGGAGACATCAAGCGTAAAATCTATAATCTTATAATATCAGTTGTGCTTTTATGAGCCTTTTGTCTCTTTTCTGTTTTACAGTTCTGTCTGAGATATTACTAAAAGATGATTTGGAAGGTAAACTTCTCATTCATCTGTCTACAATATCAACCTTTTTTATGGTCTGTAAATCATTGGAAATGTTTTCTTTTCCTGTTTTCCTTTAGTTGGAGAGGAGATCGAGATGACCCCTCTGCTGTTCACCAAAGGCTTGGCCGACAGCGGCAACTGGGGAGAGAAGTACTTCGGTCGCATCATGACAGAAACGGTGCACATCGGGGAAGGCTGTGCCCACAAAGCCAGCAGAGTGAAGGTCATTTATGGTCTGGATCCCGTCTTTGAGTCTGGAAGCAGCTGCATCATAAAAGTTCAAAACCCCATCGCCTACGGGACCAAACAGGAGAGCAACCTCGCAGAGAGAAATATAGAGATTACTAAGCAAGTGAGTCGTAGGTTTATTGTCTTAGAATCTTAAAAAAAGTGCTCCCAGTTATTATTATTCCATCACATTATTTTGCTCCATTAAAATGTGTGTGTTGCCAGGAATGCAAAGTCCAAAACATGATTCGAGAATATTGTAAAATCTTTGCTGCTGAGGCAAGAGTTACTGAGAACTTTGGCCCTGCCCTAGAGTAAGTACAACACTTTTTAAGCAGTAACTCTGATAATTGATTTCTATTAAACTGTACAACATTGCTCGTAAGCAAACCAGTATTTTTTTGTGTTGACCACAGAGTGATTCCTCAGTTTCTGATGTACCGGCCTGCAAATACTGTGCCCTATGCCACCGTGGAGGCTGATCTCAATGATGTCTTCCTCAAGTACTGTATGATGGATCAGAAAGGCAGGCTGATTACACGAACCATTTCAGAGGTGGAGCAGAAGTGCAGCACCTTCCAGCACTGGATCCATCAGTGGACGCACGGCAATCTGCTGGTCACTCGAATGGAGGGTAAGACACAAAAACAAGGTTATAACCAAGGCGGTCATTCATCCATTTGTGGGAATAACAACACTGATTTATTTCTGCAGGTGTTGAAACGAAAATAACAAATGTCAGAGTTGTGACCAAGTCGAAAGGGTTTGTATCTAAATCTGTACATTCAGATGTGTTTATTTGTTTTTCAAAAGAGTGGCTGGAATAATAAGTTGTCCCTTTTACCGTAGATACCAAGGACTGACAGAGAAGGGCTCTCCTGAAGTATTCGAACAGTTTGCGACTCATCATCAGTGCAACTACTTCTGTGGACTTCTTGGGTTGCATCCACTAAAGTCTATGGATGGTCTGCAGCCGCCCACCAAGGTGAAGGGCTCCAGGAGCCCCCTGCTTGGTCGCAAGATGGGCTCCAGCAGCCCGCAGCTGCAGCGGAAAGGACAAAGCCCTCAGATGTTAAGAAAGGCAAATTCTAGCCCAAAGGTAACAAGGAAAGGTCAGGAGACAGAGGACAGCAAATCCAGTGCCAAAGCAAAGCCTGCAAAAACAGTTGATATTTTTGAAATGAGGTAGGAAAAGTGCCTCTTTTGCTTTTATTGGTCTAGTAAAACTTGTTTGTTTCCAGGTGCCAAAGACAACAAGGACTTGAACAGTAAAACCAGGCATGTGCACAGATAGACCCCAATGAGGTTTACCATCAGACTTGACAAGTGCTCTTTTAGCTGTTGTTAATTAGGCAATGATGATTATTTTTCAATCAATATAATGATGAAAAGGTAAATGAATAAAAAGATTAAAATAAATACTCTCTCTCAAAACTAGGCTACATTGCTTTGTCCTCAAACAAGCTCTTGGCAGTTTCCGCAGTTTTGGGATTTGGAGTGTTTCAGCCATATCAGTGACTCTTTGCAGTTCTGGTGCCACTCTGGTGTTAAATATTGCTCCGCTTTCGCCAAAAGCAGGTCTTAGGGAAAGCTATGTGTGCTGTGTGATTGTACTGGCATTATGTAAGGGCTGCACCCGGACACGCACTTCTCAGAAATGACGTCAACCTCTTGAATGTTGTGCTTTCTGTTTCACATGAAAAGACAGTAGAAACTTAAAAAAAAAAAAGAAAAAGAAACTGATTCTGTTCTGGTTTAGGTTAGGGGCTTACGAGCATTTGTCCACAGCTGCCAGCAGGATGTAGAGCCAGTGGTGCACATGTGGGAAGTGTTAAAAATGTTAAAAATGCTATCATGAGTGTAAACTTATATTCAGTAA
>JAPQLA010000022.1:14669003-14681564 GCA_029822935.1 Naso vlamingii
ATAGATTAATGGTCTAAATGTTTATTTCTTTGGCAAATGAGCATGGTATAAGCTGGATAATGCCCCGACAAAGTGTCCATTATTGGAAATTAATGGACTCCTTGTCTGCACTGCGCATCTGACCGTTCACAGCTCCTCATCTTCTATTAAAGCTGACGTAGGCAGTTTATCTTTGGTGTCACTGCACTAAAATCCCATAATAACCTTTTAGCATTTTGTTATTCAGGTGGTCTACAAAAACACCAGACCTCTGCACCTCTCCTTGGCTCTGTATTCAGACTGTGACGGGGTATTTTTGGCCAATCACAGGTCATTTCAGAGAGCGTGTGTTTCTATTGGCTGCTCTATTCTGTGCTTCTTAGTGACAGGTGACATTGCCACAAGCTAATTGGCTGTTGAAAGAACTGACTTGCCTTGTGTTCTACAAGTGGCCTCTAGCGACTTGACTTTGGAGTAATTGTAATGTAGTTTTGGTGTGAATTTGCCCTAAAAGAGGGAGAGCGACAACAAACAAAACAAAATGTGAGCTGGGGAAAAAACAGATAGGGGAGGGTACAGCAGAGTTGCCTCCTTAAGAGTCTCATGCTACAGCTAGTTTGATGTCCAAAAGTTGTCTACCCCAGCTTCTATGTCTGATAATGGACACCTTGTCAAGCATTATCCCTTCCATCAAGCATCTACATTTGTTTAAAGCACTGTAGCCAGGATCTCCACAAACATCATAGTGAGGGCACACTTCACCATCGGACTAACATCCCTTCACTGGCTGCAAGAGAGTTTATGGTGCTTCTCATTGTTTTTTGTTTGTTTACCACCCAGCTCCAGATTAAATCACTGGCCTCCTCACAGTTAATGTTCTTAACAGGTCATTGATTTGTATTAATACTCTCACACTCACTGTTGCTCCTTTTCGGGAAATGAAGCAGCTGGCGATGCTGCATTTAGGATTCATTTTACAGCCCCAGACTCTGGACTTTCTACTTCTTGTAAGTAATATAATAACAATAATAACTTGGATTTAATTATACTAAAGATAGGGTAATAGCCAACAATTGGAAAGGGGCAAAGTAACAGTGGCAGGATGGCAGGAATAGATAGATGGGATGGGTGACCAAGCTCGTTGAGGTTATAGGCTGTGAGGAACAGGTGGTCTTTGACGTGTTTTTTGGAAATGTCCAGAGATGCAGCATTGCAGATATCAGGAGAGAGAGAGAGAGTTCTGAAGGGTGGGGGCTACAACAGTAAAGACTCTGTCTCCAAAAGTACGCAGCCTGGTGTAGGTGGTGGAAAGCAAACCAGTGTCTGAAAACTGCAGCTTTCGGGAAGGCATGTAGAGGTGGAGGAGGTCAGTTATGTACGGGGGGCCGAGGGCATGGAGGGATTTGTGTATGAGAAGGAAGATTTTATAGTCGATACGGGCGCGATTAGGAGCCAGCGAAGGTGAATGAGGGTAGGGGTGATGTGCCGCCAGGGCCTGGTGGAGGAAACTTGCCTAACACTTAAAAGAAAAAGTAAAATATATTTTGTTTTAACTCATAAAGTAGATTTTTATTTATTATTCATTTTTAAATACCTCTTTAATTGTCTCTCTTTATTTGTGTTTTTCATCCTCTATAAGGAGATATCTTTTCTTTTCTTTTTGAATGAAATTTAAAGTAAATACAGTTAGAATTGTGCGAAATCTGTAGTGGTTTAAAGCAAGTTTGTCTCGTCTCACCCCAAATGAGATAAATGCTCCCATGACGCTGCCTGCAATTGTGGCAAATCCACCAGTCAAAACAGCATGGATCTCAGATTTGGTCATGTCTGTCAAATATGGTCGGATCAGCAGTGGAGCTTCAGTCTGACAACACAAAACAATGGAGCAAAAGTTAAAAAGAGGAAAAAAATGCAATCAGAATGTGTCAAAAATAGTGCAGGGCAGAGACATCAAGCCTCGCCTGGATTACCATTCCAACAAATATATTGCCTGTCACACTCAAGGTCTCTGTAGGGGAGGTTCCCAGTGTTCTCTGCAAGACCCATGAGACCTGCATGGACAGAAACAAAGAGCTCTGAATCATGGTATGTCACTGCAGGCATAAGTAATACACATCCAGATCTACAGGAAGCTCTGATGCTGTGAGGTGCAGGTTTAAACCTTTGTTTACCTTCAGAATGAGCCACTGCATCACCCCCAAATAGTAAAGGATTGACACCACGCTGCTGAAGAACACAACAATCGGCAAAGCCTGAGAAGAAATCAAAGGTTAAGTTAAACACATTCAACTTTAATAAATATAATAAGGCTTTAGTGACCAACACATCATCATCCACTCATCTACTTACTTGAAATGCAAAGATATTGTCAATCAGATTTCCAAAAACAAATGATGACCCTTCTATTGTGTAGTCAAGGAACACCTGTTATTGATAAGACAAAGAAGGGTGGCCCATTATATCATTTCAAATGTTTATTTCTTTTTTCAGTCTTTTCATTTATGACATTTATAACTCATGTAGTGGGATTTTAAAACAGTTAGTCATGGGTTTACAAAGACAAATTAAAAAGAAACTCTGGGCCGAACAACATATTATTAAGAGATTAAAAGACCACAGGGCTGTGTGCACATAAAGATAAGTAAACCCTTGTAAAGCCATGGAAAATGGGTGAATAGCATCATAAAAAAATAAACACTGGCAAACAAGACCACTGCGTCATGTGCGGGTAAAGAGCCACAGGACCACTTGTGTGAGTGCATCCTGTTATTCAATACACTGAGGTCACACACATGCCAAGCAATATTTTCTCTTACAAAACTGCATATTTAATATTCTTATAACATTCAAGTTCAATACCTGCACTTGTCTTCCAAGCCATTCGAAAGCTATGAGTCCAGGTTGTGTTCTTATAACAAAAAGGCCAAAACAGAACTGCATTCCAAGACCCCAAAACACAGGCCTCCATGATACCTAAACAAAAAAGTCATTTGACCATCAGTTTATCAGGGAGTCTCCATAACTCCATGTTATTACAAGGACGCACTTATTCAATATCTTTATATGACAGGGGCACAAGGCCAAATGATATACAAAGTCTCGGCAAAGCAGAACAGAGATAAGCAGCCAGATAACGGCCAAACGTGTTGCAAAACTGCTGTCGCCACAGTAATTATTTCTCTTTGGGAGCACTGACAAACTCACCGCTGTCCTGTTTGCTGACAACAGGAAAATGAGCACCACGAACATGCACACGCCTCCAAATGAGATAAGCTGCTCAGGTCGCTGCCTCGTATCTAAGACAAGCCACAGCACGAGCAGGACCAAAACCACAAAGATGAAAACCCTGGACACACACACACACACACATGAAAACCACAGCTTCATTCATAAACAGGTTCCATTATAGTGCAGCTCATAATCATACCAGGAAAACAGGACATGCACTCACCATTTAATCCATTTCAAGTTAGATTTAAAGCATCGAACTGCGGGTTTGAAAAAGCCACTGATGCGTTTGCCGTGGTACTCGTTCAGAAGTTCTAACAGTGTAATAACCACAGCCAAACAGGTGAGGACTACAAGACCAGTGGCCCTCTGGAAGTCCAGTACACAGGCTGCAATGAAGTACGCCACAAAACCTGCACAACAAAAAACAAGCGTTTGATTTTAAATCGTCTGCATTCACGTGAGAAATCTGTTTTTAGTCTTGGAGAAACTGCTGCTGACTATAAAACCTTGCACACAGATGAAGAGACTTGTAGTATTACCTGCTCCGAGCAAGCCCAGCACAATGTATTTGAAGGTTTGTGAGTGAGCCCTGATGTAATCCTCTGTGGCATTAATTGGCATGGAAATTTGGCTAAAGCACAGAACAAAATACAAATAAGCCCAAACTATGTACAATCTAAACTTTACATGATATTATACACTCTGGACTTTTTCTAATAAGCTACACTTGAGTGAATTAAAAACATTGTCCTTTACATAAATAGAGACTGAGTGTAAAATAATGTTTATTTACCAAAAGGTTGTTCTTCTTTTATTATAGGCAATCAAATGTTAACAATTTCGACGTTTGCAGAAGTGCAAAACGAGCCCACATTCTCTGTTATATGTATGTTAGTTATGTGCATATATTACACACAGCATAAACTAAAACAGTACTATTAAGAGGCTTGCTGCTGTGCTCGTGCTGTGATAACTGAACCCAGACGTATTGCTTCTACAACAAAACAGTGGTTATTTTTGTTTACAGAATGTAATAACTTTAACCGAACACACCTGAAGTATGATCCAACTCCCCTTCTAGTCTTTTTAGTCTCCTTTTTGTCGCTGCTAGTATCAGAAATGTTGTCCTCCTAAGGAAATAAAGGCATTTCAGGTTAAAGAAACTGTCATGATTTGTAATATTCTATCAAACTGAAAAAAGAGACACATACCTCTGGTTGGAAAGCCCTGTTGTCCACGCCATTTTTGCTGTTGTGGGCTATGCTGTCGAGCTGGACACTGTTGTTTCCTGCAGAAAAAACACAATCACTGTTTACTTCAGAGCAGCAGCCTTTGGAAAAGCAGCTTCGACTATAACAACCAGGAATACTAAACAAGGAAGCAGCTGGTTTTGTATTTGTTCTGTGAGATAAGTCCACACAAGTGTTCTCTTGGCTTATTTTGTGAAAGTTGTGCAAAAAATACCAGCTCACAACTACAAAACAAACGGCTTAATTCAAGGAAAAGCAGAGCTAAAAGCTTACTCATTGTGCATCCACCTAAACCAGGCTGTGTAATGCTGTGCTGTTCAAAACACCTCACACTATACTCTGCCCTCTATGAAACATCTTATCATTTATTAACAGACAAGATACGTAGCGTTCCGGTCTCTGTCAGGAAATACAGCACGTAAGCAAAGTTGTGGCAGTGAATAGAAGTGATTTAATGGAACTAATTTAGCATTATGACGTTGACCTTTTTGCCAAATCACCAGAGCAACACATGATAAGATGACAACTCTTGCTGATAGATATGAATTCGACGGATCATAAAATTTGATACGGGAAAACACAGGGTGGATTAAAAATTAATGAGTTCATCAGTAGGAGGCTGTGCTCCACCAAGATTTGTCAAAATTTCTCAGAAACATGTGAATCAACAAAATGATGAATAACAACTCACAACCCGTTTTTTTTTTTCCCTCTTTTTCTTCTTCTTTTTTCTCTGAAATTACTTATCCTGTGATTTGCATCTATTAGTCTTTGAGTATTCTATGTTATACATGTGAAATGGTCGTGTGAACTTCTACTATACTACAGTGTGTTGAGTAATGACTGTGCTGCAGTATGTAAAGTTACATATCTGTATATTTCACTAGCAAGGACCGCTCCATCAACAGGAGATCAGTTTAACGATTTATTGATACAATATTTGAAGCTTTATGGATGCGATGAAGAGTATGATTTAATAACTGGTTATAATGGGCACTGGAGTCGGTTGTGGAAAATGAGAAAAAAGAGAAGGAGAGGGTTAGGACAGCATTTAAGCTGGAAGAGCCGTGGTTGAGGTGTGGTCCTGCTCCTGAAACTCTGCTAGATAGCTTCACTTGCTGTGATGCTTTTTAAGAGTCAAAATCAGAAATTACGGCCCAACCGATAAGGGATCTTTGGGGCAGATTCCGATATCCGATATATATCGGCCGATGACAAAGCAAAAAAATGGCTGTAAGCTCACTATAAAAAGGGAAATCCAAGTTGAGGAGCAGTCCTAAAGAGGAACACTGAGGCACTCTGAATTACAAGCAAAAATCCTTAAAGGATTTTTTGCTTTGTCATTCTTACCTAAACTGATGAGCACCTGATTTTTTTACACATTCGTCATGTTGATCCAAGCAGCACTTCCATCTTTTCTAAAATACATCGGCTGATATTGTACATATACTGTATAATATCCACTGAATGTGGTTATGTGGTTAAAACTGTGTAATCATATAGTTTGTCCAGCAGAGGGCAGTGAATAACTAAAAGTGTTACTGTTCAGTGCTTGATGTTTGGAATAAGGTTAGTTAGGTGTCCTGCTTCTATTATGTATTTGACAAACACATTAAAAATATTAATGTAGAATATTGGCCAATATACAGGATATCAGAATTTTCCTATTGGAAAATCTATTCCTATATTTTCCAATATCGGCATCAGCATTGGCCCAATAAATCAGTCAGGCCCCAATTACTAGTTATTAAATAACTAGTCCCAACTAAGTAATTACACCATTTTAAATCACTAGTCCGAACATTTTTAAAAACTGTTTTAATACAGACAACTCCTACTAAAGGCTCCTACAATTCCCAGCGTGTAGTATTCACAAAAAAAGCAGTACCTGCTGGGTCTCCGAGATTGTTATCCGTCGATTCGGAACATTCCTTTCATTTAATATTGTGTAGTTTTCGATAACGAGGGGTTTTTTGGTCCACCAGAGCCTGAGATTCCTTTCAAAGCAAACATGGCGTTCACTAGTCTGGAGTGTGGAGTTGTAGTTCAGAGAGCAGTCAGGCCCAAATGTACACAAATGACGTCAAACGTGTCACTTAACTTCATTTTAAGAGATTCCGGCACTTAGGACATCAGGTGAGCTAGGCCCATAGAAGATTTAAGAAAGATAAATAATATTGCATGTAAGATGCTGTTGATTTTGGAATGACACAAAGGTGGTTGCTAATCAGCAAAGTATCCTTTCCAAGAATCTGAGTATTCACTGCAGAATCACATAACGTCTGAAAATCAGTTAAAGCTGTTACCTGGACCATTAATTACATTTCAGTGCTACTTGTACTTTATTTCCAGGGAGTGAAGTCATGAATGGACCCAACGGCAGCAATTTGTTCTACCGACTGCAGTTCAAATCTGATTTGTTCAACACAAAAAAACTCTGGTTCCTCATTAAATGGGGTTTGTTTATGGTTCGTAACATTGAATGGGGGCTCCATCAGTCTAGATGAATGTGTCAGACATTCACTTTTGGCCTTAAAGTGCAAAATATCATATTTGTGCTCGTTAAGTTTTCAGAATGCCTTGCAGAGAGAAAAATCATTAGGAGAGATTAATGACCTAAATCAAGTTTGTAGCCTAACATGAAGGTTAATAACCCAAGACATTCTTTTATGTACAGCAAAGTGTTATTGGTTGATAGACTCCATGTGACAGTTAAGATGTGACAGACAATGCTGTGACTGCAGACACACAAGTATAGAAGGATAATCGAAATACCACACAACAAAAAACCCTAATTTGTGTTGACTAATATTCAACTGAGTTTATGCAATACCTCAACATTCCCATCTGATAAAAATAGGATTTATTACCAGACTAACAATTTCGAACCTACATTACATAAGAAGTCTCCAGACTTGTTTGTTTCATCGATTATACAACACTGCCTTGCTGTAAATATAAACGACGTGTTCCAGGTTCTGTGTTTCTGTTGATTTATTGCATTTATTGTTGTTACTTAAGCTTTTCATTCTTATCTGATACAAACGTCCTGCTGGCTGCACGTTTGTGATTTTAACTGGAATTGGTGTCATCACTTTACAGCCCCACCAGGAGGGAGGGATTCATTGTGGGTAATTACGCCCTCAAACAGGCCTTACAGGATATCAAAACTCGAACTCCTTAAGATAAGAAGAGGACTACAATATCTTTGGCACGTACCACTATGAAACGTGGGCTTTAGGTTAGTGTACAGTAAGTTCCAGATTACTGTAAAATTTGTGATGTTTTCAACAATGAAAAAATCGTCAATAGCCTATTGCAATCTTCAACCCATTTAAATTTATTAATTTCTTCGGGCTTGCTTGAGTCTTTTACCAGACAGTTGCAGCCTAATGAAAGATTATTTTGAGTTGCATGATGTGATCCAGTGTTGCTGAAACCTGATATAGCCTGCTAGGAACTAGAATTTTGGCCATTTGCTTTATGTCGTGTGGATCTTTAAATTTACTGGCAGTGCAATACAGGAGGATCTCTTTAATTAAAAAAAAAAAAAAAGAAAAAAGATTGTTGCTCTTTTGCAATTTACATGTTTTCTTATTATCTTGTGTATTTCTCTGCCACTGTAGAGCACCTGCCTTGGGTCTGAGTGATGTTACAAAAATAGCCTAAACTTGCCTTGTCTGTATGCAAAGTTTAACGGTCGCAGTTGCAGAATGAATGGTAAGGAACCCATTTCATATATAATCCACATAACATGGCATTGTTCCCGCCATACCGAGAGGGATCCGTATTGTGGCCATACCCGACATGCAACGGAAGTATATACGATGCATTACCGACCTAAATCTGTCTACTTAACAGATACATTCAAGGCAGCGTTTGAGATTTGTAGCAGGTGGGTGACAGGACATAAATCGCATTCCTCATTTTGACATGTTGTGACGTTTCAAGCGGTCAATGGCGCCGCCTCTTGCCTGTTAGACAGTGTCGAGGGCTACAATCTCCCGGACGTAAAAGAAAACGAAGTTAACGCTACTAGCTTGTAGCCTAGCTATGAAACCCTGCAACAGTGAAACCTAGCTGGCACTTATTTAGCTTGTAAAGTTAAGTGGCTTCATAGCTAACTTACTAGAACTGTTACACATAACCGGATCAAATGGTAAGTGCACAGGTTCGTCGATAAGTGACGAGTTTACTAACTTGACTGAAGGATTTGTGCGATAGCGTGTTGCTAAACTAAATTGCTAACTCGCTGGCTTTGCTCCCGTCATGTAGTTAGCCACTCGCTAGCTGACGGTATCTTGTTAGCAACGCTAACAGCAGGAAAACAACTAACGTTAGGTCGGCCTATAAATGGGTGTACGTGGTGACGTGAGGAGCACAGCAGTCTGTAGTAAATGTTTATTTACTAACAGAAGTGTATATCAGTGCATGCATCTGAAAACGAAAAAAAGCTGCATCGGCGGACTTGGTTAACGTTTAGCTTGCTAGCTTAAGACAACATTAGCTCACCCAGCAGCCAAGCTCTCAGGCTGAAGAACATGTATCTTGTCAACAATTTTTCAAGCTCTGTCAGCAGTACCTACGACTTAAGTTAAAAGATGACACCTTACATTAACTTTATCTATTTTGTTTTTGTGTTTTTTGTAGGTTTGTGACTCTGTGCAGCCATGGGTGACATGAAAACCCCAGATTTTGATGATCTTCTGGCTGCCTTCGACATCCCAGATGCCACAGGTTTGGATGCTAAAGAGCCTATCCAGGGGAGTCACGAGGAGACAGAGAGTCAGCTGAAACACACAGGGATAGGTCTGGATGATGTCACAACAGCAGATATTCCTGCTGTAAGTGTTATTGTGAAAAATACAAGCCGCCAGGAGTCATTGGAGGGTTTTGGACCAGCATTGCAAAATGGATTCAAGGAGCAAGAGACCTCCATAGACGCTGTTGAGACAGCTAACACAGGGTTTTCCAAATCATTTGTCTCCACTCTGAATGGGGAGAGTTCTAGAGAGCTTCTCGGAAAGGTACCAGTTCAGCACAAATCTGAAGGAACGCCAGTATTTTCTCAGTCACTTTCTCATTTTAGTCCTATCTCCAGCCCTGAGTCTGAGGACACTCATCCAAAAGAGAGACCCTGCTTCCCTGAAGCTGCCGTTCGGGTGGAACCCTCAGTTCCTGATAATTCAAAAAAACTGGTTCTCAGCGTGTTTGATGACTGTCATAATGGCTCTGGTATTCCCAAGAACATTCAGAGGAGCAGAACAGAAAGTAGTAAGAGGCAGGAGCCCTCTGACACGGATAACACAGATGGAATACAAGGTGCACTTCCCCCACCAAGCGCTCAGCAGAGTGCTTTTATTGAGACAAACTGCAATTCAGGATCTTCGGTGGATGTGCCTGCTCCTCATTCACTTGTAAAATCTCAGACATCTAAATTATCCTCCTGTTTTGATGCCCTGGTGGCTCTGAATGCTAGAAAAGATCCCCGAGAGTCACCAGCAGTTTATAATGACGGCATGAAAGCAAGCCCCAATGTGCCTATATCCCCACGAAGCCCCAAAAGTCCCCTTGAAGCAGTGAAGCGGTTAATGAAACCCTCTGATAGCCCTGTAAGCATCTGCAGTGACAGTAGTGGCAAAGCATCGTCTGCTGTGGCCTCTGGGTCACCTCCTGCCATACCTCGGGTCAGAATTAAGACCATCAAAACCACATCTGGGCAGATCAAGCGCACTGTAACCAGTGTGCTGCCTGATTCAGAAACAGATGAAGTTCATTCGGCGTATGAATCCTCTCCGTCGCAGAGTATGATTAGTGAAGATTCTTACTGTAATATGTCCCCTTATCAGTCTCAAAGTGCTGCTGTTGAAAGCATTGTTGGAATGCAAAGTAAAGGTGCCCCAGCAGGTACATCTTCATCAAAAGTTTTACTCAACAAATTAGAGGCTAACTCCAGGAAGTCAGGCTCAAACCAGCCTGCTTCATTATTCCAGAATACTAGCCGTCCTGTCAAACGATCTGTTGCACATAAGGGGCAGAAACCAAAGAGAGGATCAGTCACAGTAGGCCACACAACTAGCACAAACTTCCTTCCCAAAGCAATGCACTTAGCTAGTCTGAACCTGGTGCCGCACAGTGTCGCTGCTTCAGTAGCTGCACGGTCCACCTCTCACCAACAGAGCCAACACACACTCTCTTCTACAGTGTACAGCACTGTCCCACTGGTGCATCAGGTCAAAACAGCCAAACCCTATTCTTGCACATACACTTCAAACACAGCAGCAGGAACCTTAAACAAACTGTTGTACAGTGCCAACCCTGTGCCTACATACGTGCCCGACCTGAATCCCCCTCCAGAGTGCAATATCAGCCTCCCAGCACGCGGATACTGCTGCCTCGAGTGTGGGGACTCCTTCGTGGTGGAGAGGAGTCTCACATATCATTACAGCAGGAGGAGTGTTCACATTGAAGTAGGATGTTCCCTCTGTGCAAAGACGATGGTGTTCTTCAACAAGTGTGCCTTGCTGGCACATGCACGAGAGCACAAGAACAAAGGCGCGGTGATGCAGTGCACACAGCTCCATATGAGACCCATAGCAGAGGAACAAATGTTTGCACCCCTGAGTGCCGAACCTGTGAACGCAGACTCTTACACCGCACTGTCGAACTCATCGAAAAACCAACCTGTCCTGCCCCTGTATCCAGACAACGTCATTCGCCATCGACTCCGTTGCCTGGAGTGTAACAAGCAGTTACCTGATTACAAAGCACTTGCGGGCCATTATCAGAGGCTGTCAGATGATGTGGAGGAACTGGTGAGTAGGTGTTTTATCGAAATAAGGATAAGGCTGGTGATATTATATCTATAAAGACAAAAACCAACAGTGCATTTATTGATCTCTTGACACTTTATAGCCTCCTCAGTCTGTCTGTGGCACTCGACTCCAAGCCAATTTTTTCCCACTGAACATAGTAATCGGCAAAATGAGTCATAAATATATAGATTTATTATTGAAAAGGCAGCTGAGTAACACCTGGTCTTTGCGTTACTCAAACAGTATAAAGTGCTTTTTTGGGACTATTTGCAGTAGTTAAATACACATTTGTGCCCGTCTGAGTATTTGCAGGAGCAGAATGGAGTTTGTGCGATTGACTCCAAAGAAAACACAGTGCCAACATTCAGTGTGATAAAGAAACAGGATGCTCAATGCTACACTGTTGTTTAACAGTTCTTTTATAATGTTTGAAGTCTGTGGCACAGAGAGATTTGTGGCTCACACTGTCATGTTTTCTGGATCAGGGTTGATTTTAGTCTTTTGTAAACAAACAAAAAAAAAAAAAAATAGAATATCAGCAGACTTATTCTTCAAATGGACCAGGATTTTTGTACTTTCCAGGTTTCACGTTTATCTTTTTTGACTTTTCTCTCATTTTCATCTCTAAAACAGATGTGTAAGGTGTGTTCAATGTTGTTACCCAACAAGTGCAGCTTCAGAGCTCACGAACGCATTCACGCACACAAGTCCCCGTACTGCTGTCCTGAGTGTGGCGCCCTGAGCCGCTCTGCTGACATACAGAAGCACATCAAGGAAAACTGTCTGCACTACGCTCGTAAGGCTTGGTACAAGTAAGTCAGCGAGCATGAGATGCAGGCCTTGTTAGAAACATTCAGCATTGCAATGGCAACAGAAAAACTGAACCGTGTTCCCTTTTCTTCCAGATGTCTCCACTGTGATATGGTTTTCAGGACATTACAAGGACAACACACTCACATCGAGGAGAAACATTGTGTAGTCTTTCACAAGTGCCCCGTCTGTACACTTGCTTTCAGGACCGCCGACAGCAGCAAAGAACATTTAAAAATTAAACACAAAAACAACAAAAAACCCTTTCGGTAAGTCAAATCTCATGACCTGGCTCTTTACAGTTGTGCAGTTCCTTTTAACAGTTTAATTTTAAGGTTTTCTCTCCTTTTGTGCAGGATAATCTTCAGGTGCTCATG
The DNA here is from genome assembly GCA_029822935.1 of Naso vlamingii. Lineage (NCBI taxonomy): Eukaryota > Metazoa > Chordata > Actinopteri > Acanthuriformes > Acanthuridae > Naso > Naso vlamingii. The sequence continues at coordinate 14,681,466 of JAPQLA010000022.1, forward strand.
TGAGAAAGTGTTCCAGAAAAAGCTGTTGTTGTTTCAGCATTTCCATGAAAACGCCAACAAGCGTGTCACGTGCGTGTTCAAGTGTCCAGAATGCAACTC
>JAPQLA010000022.1:14710812-14732000 GCA_029822935.1 Naso vlamingii
GGCTGTGTTGGTGGCACTGCACAAACGTCCAGACACACACAACATGCAAGTGTTGAATCTGGCCGGTGTTATGTAGAGGTGGGAATCGCAGGGTATGTCACGATACGATACATTATGACATGACACGATACGATATGATACGACATGATACGACATGATACGATATGATACAATACGATACGATACGACACGATACGATACGATACGATATGACGTGATATGATACGATACGACACGATACGATACAATATGATACAATGCGTGGCCCATGATAATGATAATATCATAATACAGCAATTCTGGATAATTGATATGCTGCAAGACAACTATATAGGCCTAATGATATATCATATATCTGTCTAACTAAAGGATTCAAAATGGATACATGAATGGGCTACATAAGTTTTTGTTTTGTCCCATTAATGTTGTAAAAGCAAAAGTGGGTTGAGTCTTTGAGCTAGAATGCATCTCGTAACTTCAAAATCTTTTCACTGTTGTCTGTCATTGTTTCACTGCCAGCTTCTTCAATTTCTGCTTACATTACTCACATTCACATCAAGCGCCACCACAAGGACTTTTAAAGTAGTGAGGCTGGTGAATCAAATTGGCAGGAAAATCTGTTTACAGTGACGTCTTATTTTATTAAAATATCAATATTCTGTGCCCGTTGGTGCCAATCGATAATCGTATCTCAAGAATCAGGATGACCTATCAATATTTTGTCCCACCTGTAGTATGCAGAGTTCTGCCCGCCAGCTGAGAATGGCAGGCACCTCGTGGGAGCGTGCACAAAAATATGGTTACCATGGAGACAAATCTGGATTTATGAATGTGATAGCCTACTTACCCAAAAGACAAAACAACTCCATCACATTATTAACTTTCAATGTTGTTAGACTCTACATTCAAAAATAAGACCATACCTTCCGTAATAGGCATAAATATCTTGTGACTTTCCCATATTAGCCTAATAAAGAGATTTGAGACCAAAAGTTGGGAACATTGAATCATCGACGCGTAGATACTCTCAGTAAAAGTTGCGTTTGTGATAAGTCGGAAATTTGACAATATGTCTGAGGGTGAACTTGGTGTCGGAGTTTCGAAAAGTGGGGGGAACAGTCGAGTGACAAAACAAGCTGTGAAACTCGATCAAATAATGCATGTGCTGATAATATTACTGTTTTCTTAAGTTAAATTGATTTAAGCTAAATGACACTTAATAGACATATAAAACCAGTTGCGTTATTGGTCTGCATAAACAAATTGCTTTAACAAAAACATCTAAAACGGACACTTTAAATAAAATTAAGGTAAAGAAAAATAATATTGCCAACACATGCTTTATTTAATCGACTCTGACAGAACCTATCTGAAAGCCAGTTGTCATATTTCGGCATTCATAACACCAACGAGTTTTCCCGGACGTAAATGCAACTTCTAGCCTGCTAAGTCTAATAAATGAGTGATGACTCTGAATGTTCATGGACCACAGACATCGTGTGTTTTCTCATCATTGATGATCGACACCCACAAAGAAAGTGAAATGGCTTTTAATCGCTTTTACGTAGCCGTTGAAATCATCCGGCAGCTGCCGCCGTTGCTCTGCGCGCTCTCGCGAGGTGCAGGCAGTTCTCGGCGGGCACGCGGAACTCGGCACAACACCGGAGCATGTATGAGTAGAAACCTACATTATTTTCCAGCACGTACAGCATTAAATGCCCTTGTAGAAGATGGGGCAGTGCGGCATCACATCGTCCAAAACGGTTCTGGTCTTTCTGAACCTGACATTTTGGGTAAGTTCGGAGCTTTCTCACTGTTTTAAACGTGCGTCACAGAGAAACGGCTAACGTTAGCTAACGTCAACTGTGTGTCCAGTCAGCTGCTTTGCTAAGTCAGCTGCGGCGGCCGACCTTTGATTAACTAGAGAGGGACTTGCTTAGTCTGAGAGGGTAGTTGGAATTATTAACTTTATCAATTGCTTTTAATGATTTTCCGCTAATCACACGTTGTTAATTGATGCACATTTCTTTGCGGTTTTTGAGTAAAAAGACTGTTTGTCTGCATAAAACACTTCAGTGTTGCCAACTTTAACACTTGAGTCACTTTTGACCCTAATGTTCCACAAAGCAGAGGATATTGTGACTCAGCTAAAACGACACACGTTGATAATGCCATTGAAATGGCAGTTGGAATTTGAAGTGAAGAAAATTTTGTTGGCTCACTTAAGCGTCGTCAAAATTAATATCACTATGTTCTTGTATGTAAAATAGGAACCTGAGAAGTAACTATGAATGGAGGCCAAAGGCATTTTTCCATGAAACGTCGTGCAAATTAAAAGAACAAGGACGAGAACAAGTGACTCAAGCTTGTTCTTTAATAGTTACTGTATGTTGTTAATTACCATTCAGTCCTTTTGCAATGTCTGGAGTTTTTCATGCAGCTTTTCCATTTCTTATCCTCAACAGGCCGCAGCTGGTATCCTGTGCTATGTTGGAGCCTATGTCTTCACTACATATGACGACTATGATCATTTCTTTGAAGACGTGTACACTCTAATCCCAGCAGTGACTATTATTGCGGCTGGCGCCCTGCTTTTCATCATTGGGCTTATTGGATGCTGTGCGACAGTGCGAGAGAGCCACTGTGGACTAACAACGGTCAGTAAGAGAAGCTACAGCTGGACAGATAAAGAAACTGTTGCCATGGGTGTAGTAGGTTTTGAATTGAAGATAAACACTGAAACATTATGAGGAGAAAAGTGGAGCATAGAGCAGAAAGCTTGTTCAACTCTTTTCTCTTCAGCATAAGCATCAGACCGTCCACTGTTTACTCACATGCATGTTAGTGTTTCAGTGTCTTTTGCATATGAAAGGGATTTGCCAACTTTTTTTCTTTTTATTTGCCTCCCTCCTGAGTTCCAGACAAGAAGATAGATATTTTTCTTCTGACTGTGCATGCAGCAACAAGGAAGTGACTGGCAGAGCTCACCCCCGCTAATTAGCTTAGCTCAAATGCTGGGAGGTGCTAGCCTGCCTCTGCCTGAAGTCACCAGATAAACTTTCCAGCAACTCTAAATGATCCTGTGTGCTTGTTGTGACTTGCTTATTTACCACATGATGTTATTTTCAGACTCAGGTTAGCGCTCTATGTAATTTTAGAATCATAGTCATACTGGAAGTAAACCGCAGGGCACATGAGCAAACCAGTGCGGATGTGCTTGTAAGTAGGTCCAAAAAACAAAATATCTGTTAAAATATTGATTAAAACTTTATGAAGTGCTCATCTGAATCTAAAAATAACAGAATGTGGTAAATAAACAAGGCACAACAACACAGGACCGTTTAGAGTTGTTAGAAAGTTTATCTGATGACTTTAGGTGGAGGCAGGCTAGCACCTGCTATTGACAACCAGTAACTGAGCTAAGCTAACTGGCCGTGGGCGAGCTCTGCACGTCTCTTTCTTGTTACTGCACACTCAGCTGAAAGAATGGTATCTATCTTCTTGTCAGGAACTTGAGAGGGAGGGAAATAACAAGAGGGGGGAAAAAAGTTGGCGAATTCCCTTTTAATCTCGAAATTCAATCCACAGTTTGTCGTCATCCTCTTCCTGGTTTTCATGACGGAAGTGTCAGTTGTGGTTCTCGGATACGTTTACAGAGCAAAGGTAAGTCAGTCAAATAAGAGTCTGTGCATGTTTGTGTTTCTTGTCCTCGAAACCGCCCTGAAGAGCAGGAACAATCCATTGACCATTGATAGCTTTAGCTAATCTGCTTGTGTTGGCAATCATGTTGCATTTTACCACTCAAGATGCGTCATCAAATGTTTAGTCTCATAGCCTCACCCCTCTGAACCATTTCCAGGTTGAAGACGAAGTTAACGTTTCAATCAAGAAATTGTATGATGAGTACAATGGCACCAACAGTAACGCCCAGAGTCGTTTCATTGACTATGTTCAAAAACAGGTGAGGACAAAAATTTCATATATATATATATATATATATATATATATATATATATATAAATATGACAATGTAACACCTGTATTTCTGTTAGAATTATTCTGAATTTTGACTTTTCCTGGGTTTCCTTTTCACAGCTTCAGTGTTGTGGAATTCATAATTCCTCAGACTGGCAGTATACACACTGGTATGAAGAATCCAAAAACAACAGCGCACCCAGAAGCTGTTGCAAAAGTAACGTTGGAAGCTGCACAGGGTCACTTGCACATCCTGAACGTCTCTTCCAAGAAGTAAAACATTTTTTTAGTTTGAAAAGTTTTTATACCAAACACTGCTTATTTTTTGAGAAGAATGTATTGTGAAATTTAATCTGCTTCAATATATATATTGTGTGTAGGGCTGTGAAGCTCTGGTTGTGAACAAGTTGAAGGAGATCATGATGTATGTCATCGGGACTGCATTGACATTTGCTGCCATCCAGGTATGTAACTTTAATCAAGATGCCATGTTCAGTAGAACACCACCAGTTTATGATTAAATGTTTTTATTGTCTCCAGTCCCAAACCTTCAACAGTTCAATCTGAGTTTTGAATGTATTAAAAATAAATAAATATGAATCTGTCCAAATACTAAAGATTCTGGTTAAAATGAATAAGGTTGATAATCTATGAATGTTTGTTTACTTTGAGTAAAGATGCATCACTCTGTTGAACTTGTTGGAACTGCAGAAACACTCCGTCCACAAGTGGTTGTGTAGTGTTACAGAGTGATGCCTCTTTTTCTGCAGAGCACAGACACCAGCCTGCAGGTAACAGCCAAGATTTATTTCTGCCTGCCATCAAGTGAGTCATGGAATTAACTTAATTCCTGACAGCTGAGATATCGGCCAGTGACATTTGTTATTCTGGCTAGCTGAATGTTTGTACACTGCTACTTGCTAAAATAAGAGGAGATACCAGTATAACACATTTGTTGAAGACCCTGTGAAATGGAAGTCAGAGTGTGATTTGGTTTCACATATTGACATATTTCCGTCAAAAACAGGCCCTCTAGACAGAAACTTGTGACAGATGTTGACTGACGTTCACACTAACCAGCAAGGTGGCTGAATGTGCACTATGCTCGGGCAGTGCTGCTGGTGAAAGAGAGACGTATGTTCATTCCTGCAATGGAGCTTATGTCTACCAACAGAAGGCTTGTGTCTTAATCATTTGAAAAAAATCAAGGAAGCTTTTTCATTGGATGGGAAATTAGAAACTCCCCAGACTGCAGTATGAGTCATAACAACATTCTAAATATGAGAGAAAAGACCAGATTTTGATGTAAAATACTAAAAAAAACAATTCTTCTAACATGTATTTGGCATATAACATGAGATACATGAACAATTAACACACAAACACACGATTTAAAGTGGGAAAATGCATCTATCATTTAATGGGGTCTGTATGGATGACCTTGAGTAAAAGTATTCAGCAAGAATTCTTCGTCGCAAAAGCCCATCAGCAAATGCTTGTGTGAAATGCTTTTATGCATTTGTGCTTTGGTAATCTGCCGTCTCTCATTTGCTGGATTTTTAGGTCCTCTTTCCTAATAATATCCCCCTTTGCTGTTTTTGCTGTAATGCTACAGGAAGTTGAGCAACAGGCTTCCGTATTAAATGCTGGTATAGGACTTCATGTTTTGGTTTTTTTTAACTCTGCCTGAGAAGCTCGATACAAATCTCACGTCTATCTGGTAGATTAAAGGCTGCCTCTAGCAGCTGGTTAGCCTAGCTTAAAATAGGGACTGCAAATAGAGGAAAACAGCTTGTCTGGCTCTGTCAAAAAATAGCAAGGTCTACCTGTTAGCACCTATAAAACTCATCAACTAACCTGGCAATCTTGTGACTACAACAGTTTCCCCCAGCCAAGACATAGCTTGGAATATGTCCCTCTGTAACTCACAATGTCTTGATTTTGGATTTTGTATGGACAGTTGATAGAACATGTCCATTAGTGATCTTTAGAGGTGCTAATAGGTGGATTTTCTCACCTGTGGACAGAGCCAGGCTAGCTGTTTTCCATCTGTCTCCAGTCTTTGTGCGTTGCTAAAGGCCAGTTTATGCTTCGTCGCTCGACACATTTGATCAGTGTCACTCCACAGGAATGAAGGAGTATCGTGTCTTTTTCAATTAGTGCTCTGGTGTAAGGTTTAAGTTGTCTCCATGGTAACCATATTTGACATCAACACTAGAATATCAACCAGGAAATTCAGTTAAAACTACCTTCATAATGATTTTAACACTATCCATTCACAGCGCACAGCAAAACATGACGATGTCCACGGCATAACAAAACTCTCCAGGTATGCGACATGAAATGAATGAAAATGAGGCGAGGGGCACATTTTTCTGCTGAAATGACGTCATTTTTGTCGAGCGACACTTATCAAATGTGCGACTAAAGCTGCACAATTGATCGTAAAAAAAATCATGATCGCGATTCAAACATACATGCGATGTCATTTCTTAATGATGGCAGTTCACTGGATCATATTTCCCTGTGCATTCAGATCACGCTGTGTTCACGTGTTCGCTTACTTACTTTACCGTACAACAATCCCAGATGCTCTATTAGTCACACTCACACGGTGTAAAACACACGATTCAGCCATCAGGCCAGAGATTAGCCAATAATTCAGCCATACAACTTGATCTCTTATTTCTCTTCCTCATTTACGGTGCTCTGCTGTCACTCACTGTTGCTACAGTAATCAGACGCGGCGACAGCACTGTCATGTGTAGACAAGCAGGAAGGAGGCAGAAATCAGTTTACTTGATGGAGCTGGAACTGTCTTGTACACGTGAGAGAGAAAAAAGAACTTTTTTGATGACAATGCACAAGGAGTAATAATCTGCAAGCAATGCTTTCGCATCATTGCGGCACTGCAAGGTAACACTAGCAAATCTCCAGCATCACCACAAAATCCAGTATGAGTTAGCAGTGAAGGACAAGCAAACCATATCAGAAATCCCAGCAGCCAGACAAGAGCCTTTAAGTTTAAATCCAGCATTTCATTGTAAGTTATGCCCGTTGAAAGCCCTGTATGGACATCACTCTTTATTTTTTTATTAATTGTGTGCATTAATTTTTTTGTTTAAAAAATGAGAGTTGTGTGAGAGTGTCGTGATCTCAATTCTCAGAGAGAAAAAAATCATCATTCACATTTTAGCAAGAATCATGCAGCCCTATGTGCGACCAGGAATAAATTGGCTTTTAGGGTCTCCTGTTGCAGCAACATAGTCACAACAAAGGCACGAGAGTGTATTGAGTTTCTCGTCTCAACATGAGTTCAAAAAGTGTACTTCCAAAAATGTTCAGTTACACTCCTAACCTTTGTACCATTTTTGGTTGGATTTATCTTCTTTCTCAGTGTTTGTTTTATAGAAGTGATGTGCGGTTTGGAACAGTAGGAAACTAAAGACACTAAGAAGAAGTCTGTCTCTTTCTTGCAGATGCTGGGGATGTTGTGTGCATGTGTCGTTCTGTGCCGCAGATGCAGAGATCCTGCCTACGAGCTTCTCATTACAGGGGGCACCTGTGCATGAAGTACAACTCAGTTCTTACCAGAATACACACTTTCAGCATTTGGTCAACGGTGAGAGCATGAAAATAACCTGTTACCACACTGACCTTTAAACACTAACAACACTGAAGTCATATATTTTACCTGTTAAGTCCAAAAAAGCTATTGACCAAATTGTTTAATGGTCCTCAGTGTAAATGAGATGAAGAAAACATTCTGTTTTTCTGAGGATGACATGACGGTGGAAGATCTCACTCAAACCTTGTTAGTCATGTATGAAGTGAAACGTGGACAGGGTCATTTCCTCGGGTTAGTTTGCACTATGTGTATTGATTTCAATATTTTTTCTATTTAAATCTGTCATGTACTTGAATAAACGACTCTATAACTTCACCCTACATCTCAACTACTGCTCCTGCTGCTACTGCAAATTTCTTTTATCTATCACTACTACAGCACAGTTTGGGTGACCTTGCCTTTCATCAGCTATATTCTCTAAAGAAATATTGGACATCACAGCACTGGTTATGTAATATAACCAGCTTTTTTTTAAAAAAAAGAATCAATCCTTGTAGTCCACTTCAGTATGTGGGATTTTTCAAGTAGTAATGTACTCTTAACTCTAGTTCGACTTTGTCCTATAGCTGTGTTCTTTGTTTTTGTCTCCACTGTCTACTGATGGTAATTTTAGACTTTGATTTGCTGATATGTAGCAATAGCAAGACTTTTGAATGTAAATAAAAGATGGGAAAAGTTTGAAATTATATGAGTGTGTTTCCTCGTGTATTGTTTTTATTTTGGAACTTTACAAAGAGATGATGTGATTTTCTTTTCTCTGCATACAAACTGACTTGTCACTGGAAGGATAAGTCAACTTGGTGCCAAAAAAGAGGGGTCAAAGTTCAAGTGTTTCCCGTGAGGGAGGAGTGTAGGCCTCATAGGGTTAGTCAGATGCTTTGGTCTGTGTAAATATACTTTTATAAGCCCTACGTCTTCCAACTAGGTTATAGGTAATCCTTGGCTCAAAATGTGACACAGATGAATGTCTCTTCTGGGGCCAAGCAGCGAAGCTGTGAAGCCCCCGCTGTGTTTTTGTCTGGCAGCCCATAGAAGCATCTTGTCAAAAGTTGTGAAATTTGGGGTCGTGGCATGAATTTGATGTTGATTGACCAGAGGGTGGTGCTATAGCAAACAGTTACAAAATGCAGACTTTGAACAGGTATATCTAATGCCCTGTTTGACCTCAAGTCATTAAACTTTGCTCACATTCCGTGAGTCACAAGGAACAAATTTGTGTCAAGCACCTAAATTTTCCTGTTCCAAGATTTTCCACCATTTTTAATCTTGTGAGAAGTATTTAAACTTGCATTTCTCCTCAGAATTTTCACTGGTCTGTATGAAACTCAGCACACACAATCTAGAGTCCAATATCTACAATTCCATCCTGGTAAAAGTTACATAAGTTAAAAAAAACAACAACAAACAAAACAAAACAAAACAAAAAACTGTTACAAGCCAATGAAAATTAGAAAAAAGGGCGTGGCTTTTTTGCCGCTGGGTTGAGGGTTTCACGGAAAAATGAAAAGGCAGTGACGCTCTCTGTACTCTCTGTTCTGATTCACTGGTCTACACTGCACTTCTTAGGGACGGGTGATATCATTATGAGCTGATTAGCTCACCGTGCTCTGACTCGCCTCTGCCAACAACAGAGTGTCTGCAAGCCACACCGTCAGTCAGCTTGAGCTCGAGCTGAGACGGAACTGTTCCCCTGCAACTGTTTCATCTCAGTTCATACTGGACTTAAAAGACAACAAAGGAAACAAAGCACAAGCCGGTGCGAACGGCTGCAGCGGCTTTGCTTCCTCAAGAGTCTCATGCTACAGCTAACGTTAGCTTGCTAGCTTCTTAGCTCATTTGCATAAGTTATCTACTGCAACTTCGAATGCAAATTTGAACAGGCATATCACATTCCCTGTTTGACCTAGAGTCATGAATTTTTATCTGTACTGTACATCTCCTCATTCCAAACAAGTTACCCACAAGGACCCTTAAGCACCACCCGTTAAATTCTTTTCAATAACACTTTTATAAAAAAAAAAATGGGGAGAAAAAGAAAAGAAAAGAAAAAAACTTTTACCAAAAGGATATAAACTGTTCTTGGGGCTGCTGGTTTTCAAGAAGCAGTGTGTAGTTTTTGCTGCCATCTAGTGGTGATTGAAATCAAGGACCTTCCATAGGTCGTTCATTGCCACACAACGCTTAAAACGGTGCTCTTACTCGGCAATGGAAGTCCACAGAAGCACTGATAACGACTGATAAGTTGTTACGAATCTTTGCAGAATGGTCGAGGAGCATCATATCTATAAAGCTTTTTGACTGCTTGGACCCCTCGGGGCTGCTTGCAGCTATTTTTTCACGAGACCTAGTTGTACCTACTTATATGTAATGATATATTACAATCATGAACCTTCATTAACACTTAAAATAATCAAGACATTGAATTAGAATCACCTGTTGCAGAGTAACTGGGTATTTTTGACACAATTTGGTCACTTCAGCCAAAGAGAGTGCCCAGTTGCATTTCAGCCACTTGATTCCACAATCCACTAGTAAGAAGAGATTTCCCTTCAATAAATGAAACAGTGTGGAGCAATGGGGTTTTGTTACATAGTAAATAGTTTATTAAATAGTAAAAGGTAAAAACAATGTTGACAGTGTGTAAAAAATTCAATTTTCTCATTCACGAGAAATTATTCTTTTTAACATTTAGAATAGAAAGTACATAGAAATTATATAAAATCCCACAACAAAAATCAAATATTCTGTCCAACATCTAAGACTATACAAGAATAACAAAAACTTAGTGCAGTGACCTTGTGCAATAGATCACTAAATCTCCCAGCTGTCACTGGTACGACAAGTACTCAACACACTAGCTATAAGGGTGTTAATAGTCATATTATTATGTGCCATAAAAACAAATTAAAGGGTTAATTCACCCAAAAATGAAAATTCAGTCATTATCTACTCACACTCATACAGATGGAAGGGTGCGTGAAGTTTTTTAGTCCACAAAACAGTGTTGTTGATTCAGAGGAAAAAGGTTTGCAGTTATCTCCCAAACAATTGAAGCAAATGGTGACCAGAATTTAAATGTAAATAAAGTGCATAATAAAAGCATGAAATACCTCCGTACTGCTTGTGCAAACTAATACAAGTGTCCTCAATGTTGCTTTAAAAACATCACTGACATCATGTTTTTAGCTTTACATGTATGCCATGTTTTTGTATATGTGAATGAGACTGCCATATTAGGATGTACAGGCCTCAGTAAACAATAAGGCAAAAAACATGGAGTCTGTGACGTTCTTTCAAACAACATGGCATGTTAGGGGTTTGTGACACTTGGATTACTTTGCATGAGCAGTATGGAGGCATTTTATAGTTTTATTACTCATTTCATTTATGTTTGAGTCCTGGTCACAATTTGCTTCAATTGTTTGGGAGATACCTGCAAACCTTTTTCCTCTGAAACACCAATAGTGTTTCATAGACTAAAAAAGCTTCGCCCACCCTTCCATCTCTATGAGTTTGAGTAGATAATTGATTTTTCATTTTTGGGTGAACTAACCCTTTAATCCTGCATGTTATCTTAAAGATTTTACGTGACATTCTGATTGTAATGACAGAAGTCAGCCCTTCATTCATATGGTCTCAGAGTCCCATCCATTAAAGTGTACTCTCAGCTTGAGTCTTTTATGATTCTACCATGAGGGGTGCTAAAGTTGGAAATTTTCAACTCTAAGGGTTTTAATGATGTTCGTTTAAAATATGAACAGCAGATGAGCTCAAACAGTAAGGCAGTTTGAAACTTCAAGGTCTCTAAAAATAGTCTGACGAGAAAATGTAACAGTCACTCAGTTCTGCACAGACCTGTCGGGTGAACTTATTCTTTGGCAAGATAAGTGCCTGGGACTAATCCAGTTTGACCGTTTCTCTGCACCGTCCACCAGCCGTCCTCACCTTGATCAATGACAACCACGATGTCCCCATAAGATACAGAGAGCTCATCACTCCCCTGAGCAAGGACAGAAATTATCAATCAAAAAAACATCATTTAAAGTCAACAACAATTTAAACATGGCGAAAAAGCTGACCTGTGCCTCATAGTCATACACGGTTTTGTACTGGTCACTGCTCAGCTTGGTCCCTTGAAATCCAGGAATGGAAGCATATACACCATCTGACGTTTCTGCTGTGGGGTTTGAAATACAAACATAATCAACACAGATTCAGTTACTCCGTTAAGCCACACTTACATTTTAGCTTTATTTCTAACCAAGCGTGACTGAGCTGGTGCTTTTAAATCGCATCAGATCAATGGCAAGCTGAATGAAAGGATTTGACGAGGGTTGTTTGTTACAGCGGACCTTAATGGACACCACCTGTCATACTCCAAATGTGCTCATTTCAAGTCATCTCAACTTTAAATACTATTTGAGACTTTATCGTGTAAAATTGGATATTATTACAATATTTTTTTTTCAGGCAAAACAAGACATCCTGCATTGGTTAATGTGTAAGCTTGGGTTCATTCTTTGCTCAGTTATTTATATTTATACTATTTAACTACAGGAGCTGATTCATATGTTTGTTCCTAAAGTAAAAGGAGATGAGTTGTATATTTGTTACATGCACCTGCAGTTCAACACTTAGAGTCATACACAAAGTTTGAAGTTAATAGCTTTTGTGATGTTACTGATCATTGCAAACTGAAAGTTCACACTATCTGAGAGAATGGACAACGTCGGCCTTACTGCAGTTATTTGCTTCCTCCGTCTCAAGGGCTCACCGGAGGAGACAGTGCTGACTTGCAATTTTCAGTTACCAGAAACAGAAATACCACAGAAGCTATCTTCAAAAAAAAGATTTTGTGCAGCAACAGTATATCAATTTATTAATTGTACATAGGAGTCACAAAACTTATACAGTACTTGCACTTAAATGCGTCGTCATCTGTCATTGCAACGCTTCTCTTTCTGCCAATCATCTTGTTATCTGTCTCAGCTCTGTTTATGTCTCAGTGACACAACGTGACGTATATGACTGCGTAGAGGACTGTGGGTCAGAATGGCCTGAAATGCGTGCTGGCTTGCATACTGCAAAATCCGACCAGATATAGTAGAACATCCCGGTACTTCTGGCATACTGTATTTTAGTGGCATACTGCATTCATACTAAATTTTTTTCTTGTGTAGTAATTATAAGGTAGTATGGATATTGGAATGCAGGGCTGTGGTGTCTCATTCATTTTGTGCAGGGCACATCTGCTGTCCTGCACCATCTACCTGCGGCCGCACCTTTTTCTTATAAAGAAGATTTCTCTCTGTCCTTGACACAAGAAGGAGAATAAATAACAACAACAACAAAAATAATTAATGTCGATATAAAATTGTTTTGTTTTTTTTTACATTGATGTAGATAACTTATGCAAACAAGCTGGCAAGCTAACATTAGCTGAAGCATGAGACTCACTGAGAAGCTAATCTGCTTTTGTTTGTTGTGACTCTCTCTGTTTTAAGTCCAGTTTGAACTGAGGTGAAACTTTGAAAAGTTGCAGTGGAGTAAACTGAGCTAATCAGCTGGTACTGACGTCACCCGTCCCTAAGAAGCGCAGTGTGGACCGGCGAATTAGGACAGAGAGTACAGAGAGCGTCACAAATTTCTCATTTTTCCGCAAAACCGTCATCCCAGTGGCAAAGAAAATATCATGGTAAAAACAGGGAGGAGACCAATTTAGCAGCGAATGGTGTGGTTTTTCAACCATTATTACACTGTTTAATCAGGTTATACATCATAATGACAAAGTTAAGCCAAAGAAGTTGTTTAGTTTCATTTTAATTATCGTTATCAGCCTAGAATTTCCATATTGGTGAGTCCCTAATTACATGTCTGTCCTTGTGAAGCCAAAAACATGTTTGCTTTTTAAAATGCTCTATAAATGAAATAAACCTGATACATATTGTGAACCCTTCACTGGAGTACACGCTGCTGAGAATCACTATTCTAAAGAATACAGTGTGTACTTAGAGCTGCTCACTGTGGTTCAAGGGTTGAGCAGCTGTCAGTCACATCTGTACTCATTTTGGCAATTGCAAGCATTACTTGAGTGACTTACCTGCTCGAGCAGGAGGTTGTGAAACTGGTTCATTGAGGCTTATTTTGGATCCACCGGAAGAGTTCCCCTGCAGAAGATTTGAAAACCTACAAAATGGGGAAAGTACTCAGTTAAGAAATACACAACAAATGTACTGAGAGGATGGAAAACTCACCAATCATCCCTGTCATTTTTCATTTGGTAACAATGGTTTCCCATTGTGTAATTCTGACCTTTTCATGACACCTCCCACAAATCCAGCACTGCCGTTTCTGTCGACTGTAGTATCCCTCTCGTAGTAGTTTTGGTATTTAACTGGAGCTGTGGGAAGCCCATTAAAATGAAGTAACTAAAAATTAAACGCTTCAGGCTTTCACAATGCATCATCACCTGTTTCCCAATAGGGCCAGGGATTATAGCAGCAGCAGAAAGATAACATTAAAATTTCCAACGTGGAACATATTCAAATCAAAATCAGGAAGGCAGCAGGGCGGTTGCCTACCTGGGGGGGTTGAGCCGCTGCTTTTCATCTCCACAAAGCAGTTGTTGTCTGTGATGATGTCACACTTTTCCAGTGTTTTCCTCACCTCCTCGTAATACTGAAAGAGCAGTTTGTAACGGGTGAGTTTTGAGCTTACAGTACAGTGTGTTTACGGGGCTTGCAGAGATTCTGTCATGCACAGAACTGTGCTGCACACACCTCATCGTCCTTTACACTCTGCATCGATAATTGGTTACAGTGGACCCACAAAGCGTTCCTCAGCACGGTGATGCGGTCTTCTTCCTGTTGCTGAAACATCTGCAAAACATAATGAACAAAAGTGTTCAGTGCAATCTTTAGTCTTTCTGCAACCTGTCAGCTCTGACGTTCATAGCCATCTGTGTGTGTTGTCACATGTTGCAAGCTTTTTGAATGGGAAGAATACAGTAGCTGAACAAATGCCTCACTGTCGATGTTATCACACAGAGGAAGACTTGGTTGCCCGGAAACAGTTTGGTAGATTAGTGACTCACTCAACAGTCTGCTTATAGGAAGTATTGCACATCCTCATTGACCAAACAAGCCCCTGGTATTGCCACTCTTGGTCTAAGTCTGTACTTTCTAAAATGCATCAAGCCGCAGTGTGAGTTTCTCACTTGCCATATACAGTCAGAGAGAACTAGGGCTCAGCTTTACCTCACACGTGCTGATGTGTGTTGATTCCCACTCTTGTCGAGACTTGTCCAGCTGTTCAATGTTTGACTGGTATTGTTTTTCTGAAGAAAAGTGACAGAATTAGATGTGAAAAAAGAAAAAAATAAGATCCTCTGTAACTCAGATGAGGTGGCAAAAGTACACACATTGTTTACTTAAGTAGAAGTACGGATAGATACAGATTGTGTAAAAAAAGACTCTGGTCAAAGTAGAAGTACTGACTCAACGTCTTTACTCAAGTCAAAGTAATAAAGTAGAGGAAATATACTCAGAGTATAAAAGTAAAATGTTTCCCTCTGAAGGACATTTTTACCGACCATTTCTGTGCAAAGCTAACTGAACCTCCTGTCATATTAATATAATGCAAAGACTATTAAACTTTAAGGTAGAATCAGTAGATTTGTCTGAGCTGTTCCTAAACACACCAGAAAAATAGTTGATTGTTGAGACTCATTCACAGAATGTCAAAAAGCAGCATTTTGAGTCAGTGAAGCATCCTGAGAGCAGCCAAATTTGAGGAGGACAAAGTTCAGATATTTGTGTTCACATGTAGGGAGTAAAAGGAAAAAGTTGTCAGAAAAAAAACCCTCAAGTTAAGGACAGATACCTGAAAAATCTACTTAAGTACAGTAACAAAGTATTTGTACTTCATTACTTCCCACCTCTAAACTCTGGTTTTTAACTGTGAGATCTAGTGGACCATTTACTTACATTACTGTCAAAACATAACTACTACTGCACTGCATTAAACCTTTTCCTTTAAAGGAAGCAAATATTCACACCATCCTCAGAAATGCTTCTGGTAAAACTACTTGAACTCTTGGACACTGGAGCATGTCACTTGGTTTGTTCTCACCTGCCTCCTCTGCAGCTTCTCTGCACTGTTTGGATCGGTTGTTCATCTGAAAAAAAAAAAGAAAATGCAAAATGCACTTGTAAATCTGTAGCTGTTTAAGGTTTTTGACATAGACTTTAAAAGTAAAAGTAAAACTTATAAAGAGTTTATGAAAGACTTAAAAAGGAATTCAAACATTTCTAGATTTTTTCAAGAAGCAAGGAATAAATGTGACTCACTGAGTTTTTAACCCGGAAAATTCAAAATTTGTTGAAGAACCTTTTCAGAGACTTTTTATTATTAAGCAGCATAGATTTTAACCTTCTAACATGTCGGAAGGAGATTGTTAAGATTAACTGGTTGTACTTATTTGTAAGAGAAAAACACAACAATCTGCCAGCTGTGCACGGACAAAGGACACTAATGTAGTTTGGTTTGAGTAACTTGGATGAAAACAGCCTCCTCAGTGTAGAAATCATTGCATTAAATCTTCAGTGATTCACCTTCTCGATCTGTTTGGGAGTGGCTGTGGGAGCGTTGGCCATCTTCTCGGCGGTTTGCTCGGCCTCGTCTGCCTCCCTGCAGCGCTGCTCGTAGGATTTTTTAGACTTGGAGGGAAACAGAACAGAAACCACATCACTCTTCATGGTAACACCCCTGCTTTGTTCATCAGCACTTTGCTCTATGAACCCTCGACAGGAAAGGGAAGGAGGGGAGGGGGAGCAAAGTCAGTGAAGAGGGCACATGTGCAGAAAAAAACAAATTGTATCGAGTGAGACCTGACTTTCCTCTTCTGGGAGTGAGAAGCATAATCTCAGGCTGTTGCACTACTGTGTTATAACTGGCATTACATATTTTCTCACCAAACCACCTTCCTCTTCCTTCATGCACTTTTTTGGTACATACAAGCAGGATGTAGCTGCACAAAAACTGCAGATGAGGTTATTCATTCTGTTCACCACTGCCATGATTACATAAATAGTTTTATTAACTCTCGCGGAAACTGAAATAACCAAGTCTAATAATACAGATATACTGAAACTCACGTCTACTGTCTTCTTATAGAGGGAGACTTTTGTCTTCTGAACCTTCTCCATGATGACATCAAACTAAGAGAGACAACATATTGAAAAAGTTATCAGCACCACACACACACACACACACACACACACACACACACACACTGAGAGAAGAACTTGTTTTAGATTTCCTCTGTAAGCAAATGAGAGAAGAGAAAAGCTGTGTGTACCTTTTTTCTCTGTTCCTTCTGTCGCTCTCTGAACTGCTCCATTCTCTTCACCTCCTCCTTCAGGAGTCCAGAGAGTTGTACGTGCAAGTTTCCTACGTTTTCAATTTCTGACAAAAACACCCAAACACACACATTCACTCAAAACTCAGCTGAGACCTGTGACAAGAAAGACAATACAGGAAACATGTCCCGTACTTACGTGTTCTCATTTCATCAAAAGAAGTTCTCAGCGTGCTGTGAAAACAAAATGAACAGATGATGTTAAAGAAGCTGAAATCTCATGTCTTCAGATGTTTTCTGCTTGTCTGACTATAATGCAGAATAAATGTGGTGTTTCAAAAGGTGCAATCACAAGTTATAAATGCTCACTCTTACCAGATCTCATATAAACCACCAGCCTTGCGGGCGATTGTGACCAGTTCTTTGCCGTATTTCTCCTCTGCTGATGCCCTACAAGCACAAAACCACAGCACATACACAGCTGAACCACATTCTGCGGTGGCCATTTTATTTAAGCGTGCCCTACGTTTGACAAGAAACTGTGAGCCCACCTCATTTTCAGGAGCTCCTCCATCTCTTTGCATGTCCGGCGGCCATCATTAAGCCGCTGGCTGATAATTTCGTAGCCAATATTACTGATGAAGTCGTCTCCCTGGAACCATAAATACCAAACATGCTTTCAGCACTTTTCCATACTAAGTCAAATTTTGAAAAAAGATCTAAATAAATTGTGTTTATCCAAAATGTTGCCTGTCCATCAGAAAGAAAATGTTAGTTTTTTATTGCATAAGTATTAAAACAGAGTTGGGAGGGTTACTTTGGAAATGTAACAGGTCACACATTACTAATTACCATATTTAAAATGTAACTAGGTAATGGAACTATTTCAATTAGTTTATCAAAGTAAGGTAACTTATTACATTTGATTACTTTTTTTTTTCTAGATTTTTTAACAAATACCTTCAGCTTTTAACCATTTTCAAATGTTTAAACCAGGCAGTGTTAATGGCAGACGTGAAACTGCAAATCCAAACAAATGAACCGATCAAAAGCATCAGAACAGCATCAAACTTTACTGAACAGCCTCGACTGGAAATGACAAAAGAAAACACTGTGCACATCAGAAACATGCAAAGCAATAAAATGAGTATAATTCAACACACAGCCTAAGCTTTTCACAGAAAATAGTCAGAAGTAACTCCCTTTGTAATCACTGACATGTTCATAAGTAACTATAATTTAATTACACATTCTTTCTCAGTAATTGTAACTGATTACAGTTACATTTATTTTATTAAAAAATTACGCATTTTTCTTACATATAACTAGTCATTCCCCAGCTCTGTTATTAAAAGATCGACGTGGCCACCGTGAGCTGATGATTTAAAGGATATTCAGCAGCAAGTTTTACTCTGATTACTTCTGAGGCAGACTTTTGTTCCACAGAGGTGGTGTCGTGGTTTCTGAACTAGAATGGAAATTCTTACATGCTGTTGCTGGAGTCTGAATGGAAAGTAGCCAAGAAAGAATTAAAAACCCTTCTTGTGTAAAAGTATTCTTATTTTAGTAAAGTTTGACTGAAGAGTTAGTTAATATACTGGTGTAAAAAAATCTCTGATATTAATTTACATGAAGACTCTGATAACAGGATACGAATCAAGAGGAAAAAGGAAGGACAACATTTCACTGAGTGATCTAAAGCTTGAGTTAAACTGAACACCTACTTTGCTATTTGCTCTGATAAAAAATACAATTACTTTGCTCATAACTACTTATCTGGATACTTTTGGTTCTGGTCGGTTGCATTGCTGCATGTATATGAAGCCAGATAATGATACACATCAGATCACATGGTTATGACCAAAATGTTGCTTTAATTTTCAACAAGCTGTACTGAGAAAGAGACGTTAGTTTGTGTGGTACATCTCAATTTAGATAGAAATAGAAATTCACAGAAAAAACAGTTTGTGTTATTTAAAGCAACAATATAGTGTCCGTTTAGCGTTTTCAGGGCGAGAAAAAGGAAAGAAATTAGAGAAGATTAGAGGTGTGAAGGGAAGGCAAAGTCTTGAACTAACTGAAGGCACAAAGAAGCAACTGATAACTGATTACAAGAATATGACTGAGTACATGTTGTCCAGATAAAATTGAGTGGAAAGCACACATAAAATCTCCAGTAAACAAGCTGAATATAACAACACTGACTGCACAGCTCAGGTAAAACACATGGGCAGCTTCAGCTCTGAACATGGACACCACATAAAAAAAAACTGTGTGGATCAGTAACATCACGCTCACTCACCCAAAAGGCATCTTTAAAATGTAACGTCATCTCGGCAGTTGTAGAAAATAATCCCAGTTTGAGAATCCACTGAAGCTGAAATCACTTTATTACACCCAGCTGCGCAACGGGTTGTTGCTCGAAGCAAGTGAAACGGATCATAACACATTCAGGAAACGAGCCTTCAAACAGCAACACTCACTCACTCACTCATTTGATTTAAATGAGGAAGAGCTGCAACATGTCAGCAGTTACCACAACAGCACCGTCCCATCACTTCACTTTTGCTACATGTGAGAGACACATAATGATGACATACAGCAACAAGCAAACACATGCACACACACTCTATTGATGTAGCCAAAACAAAGACTTATTAAATGCCCCTGTTTTGGATGAATGTGGGTGGAAGAAAAAATAACAGGAATGTCTTGTAATACTATACAGTCTAATATAAAAACACTGCAACACGCCTCATTTTGTGCAAGTTCTGATGTAAAGGTACAGAAAAAAACACGACTGCGGTAAGTTTGTGATGTGTTGTGCTCATGTTGCAATATGTGCTTTTCAGTTATTGAGCTACACAGATTAGATCAGCAACCTCCATACAAGTACAACACAGGAAATACGCTATAATGTATCATCATGGAGATGAATGACAAAACTCTACTATTAACAAGAACATACAGCAGCTATAACTCATCATGTGATACATGCAGCTGTCTGCCGTAGTCCGTCACTTCGCTGTTTATGAATGTCTCTTGATTTCTCAAAACTTCTGCCTCTGAGATCTGCCCGTCACCATCGTGGTCCATCTCCTTGAGGAGGTGAAGAGCCTGATGATGACAAGAGAGGAACACAAGGTCCACCATGAGAAAAGATACTGTATGTAAGAGACTGTTCACCATTTACTGTATTTGTGGGGGCCTGGTTGAGAAAGCGGGGTGCACATTTAGATTTTATTTTGTGCACTGGGGAGGGCGTAGTATTTTATTTTGACACATAAAAGGGGCATATAAAGTTTTTTTAGTGTGTTGGTGCTGGCAGATGGGCTGCAGGCTGCAGCACCTGAGGACGGCCACAATACACACATAGATTTTTATTTCCGTCGGCTCTGTTCTCATACTTAACGCGAGTCTTAACCGAGACTCATCTCGCCACACAGAGCTGAGTCTCAGGTTCATACCGCCCACAGTGTTAGCAGACTCCTACTGAAGGCTCCTATTCTTCCCTACCTGTAGTAATCAGAAACAAACAAACAAACAAACAAACAAAAAACAGTAGGTCTGCTTGCAGAGTTGCTGAGGTTATTATCTGTGTCGTCTAAACATTTGTTTCTTGTGTAGTTTTCGATGACAAAGGTGTTTTTTGTCTGCCAGAACCTGAAATTCCTCTCAAAGCAAAGATGGCGCTACCCTTTAGTGATTTTCCGTAGAGCGGAAATTTTAATCCCAGCATGCCTTGGGGCATTGTGTTTTGGTTTGGGGACTATGAGCCATGGAAAAACTGTGTTCTGAGTGTAAGTGCCTTGAGTGTATGTTTTCTGAGTCACCTAAATGTTGCCTGTTGTGCACTATTAGACTTTATGTTCTGCGTATGTGTTAATGGCGGATTACGGTTGTTTTTGTGGTCAACACTTTGCCCCATGTGTTCAATTAGTTTCACAGTTTGTAAGGACCTTCTGCCTGTGTAGAAACATATATACAAAAAGTAAAAGATGAGGTGAAATACACTGCAGAAAGTGTCAGCAGTTTTACTGCACAGCAAACGTGCTGCTTCTCGCACATAAACAGAAACTGCAGGGTGTAAAAGTGAAAACAGCCAATTACAGACAATGAAGTTTTTAACATAGGGGGAAAAGCAGAGAGGACATTAAAGGGGACATATTATGCTTTTCTGTCTCTTTTAACCTACAAATGATGTTACAAAGTCGGACTGCTGTTTTA
>JAPQLA010000022.1:14787108-14801697 GCA_029822935.1 Naso vlamingii
TAGTGTTTATACACAATGGCACAATGTTTTGGTGGCCTTCACTGTTACCATGTTACTCATCTGCTCAGTGTGGTGTTTATTTAATTTTATACAGCAGAAAAATCCGAGAAAAATAGGGAAGTGCGTATTTAACACCGTGCTCAGTGTGTGTCTACATGAAAAGTGAGCAAACGGTCGTTGTCAGTTGTTCAACCTTTCTCTTCATGCCATGGCTTAAATGCTTCATCCGTAAGTTGACATGTTTATTTTATTTAAAAGAATGAACGAATGAAAACTGTTACGTCTTATTTTAAAAGATAAAGTTACAATGACAGACAGTAATTTCTTATGACAGATTTTTTTCCTCCTGTCCGTCAAAATGAAGGACAGTCAGAAAGTCTAACGAACTTCTGTCACATCCATTATGTCGACCCACCCATTCAGACTTGTGACAATTGTTCATTGCTTCCATGTTCAAAGCAAAATTGTCCTAAGAGTGATAATGCACTGTGATTAGTGGCTGTGATCATTTTGTGAAGTGCAGCCTGACTGTGTAATGGGAACCCTGTGGTGGTGTAGGTGAAGGAATGTTCCCTGTTTAGATAGAGTGGCACACATCAGTCTCCGCAAAGTTTTTTGCAACATGAGACAGAGCGCTGTGGCACTTTACCAAATTGTTCCTTAAAATCTCTCACTGGAGCTGTCAGTGAGGGGCATTGAGATAGTGAGATTCCCAGCGAGGGCGTACTATCAGGTGTCGTGCTCATCAAGCTCAATTAGGTGGGAGGAAACCAAAGACAGATCACTGTGATGGTTCATTGTACAAACTGGTGTAAAGGCATAACTCAAACATGCCTTTGACAGCCTCCATTTGTTTAGAGATGACCAGAGGCAAGCCTGATTAGCTGTGTTACAAAGCAATTGCACGCTTATTACATGAGCAGTTGAGTGAGTCGATTGTGAGGGCCAGACTTCTGTCTTGACAGAAGTGAAGTGATTTAATTAGACTATGTTTGTCAGGGAGGGTGGAGAGAGCGAAATCTAAATATATATCTGGATTTTTTTTTTTTTTTAAATTGTGAAGGCCAAATAATGAAAAAACAACATACACACCAGCTCCAGTATATCTAAACTAGGTTGCAACCATGTAGGTTTGCATCTAAGCCACTTAACTACCGTCTGGGCACCCAGAGGAGATGTCCTGGTTACTGAAACCTGCTCCGCTAAGCACCTTCAACAGTGGGCTTGTGATCAGCAGAGTCAGAAATGCTGCATTACATCTGCAGTCAGCTGATCTAAAATTCTCTGAGTCTTTACAAGACGTTCAACATTAAAAATGGCTTACTGCCTATGTCATTACTTTGTGAAGTTATGATTAAAAATCCCATTTCACAGTTTAGGACTCACATTTCAGCATTCCAAACAAGATTGAAGCTGTTAAAATGAAATGGTGACATATGTGCTTCACAGGTATACTTTACAAAATTTATACAACAAACATTCTGCAGGAAAAAAGCACCGAATCTCATTTGTCATAACTGCGACCTGAATGCAGCCTTTGGCAAAGACAAACTTTATTTGGCTGTTTTGAAACCACTCTGACAGTAATCAAGTCAGTCCTGCCTTGTCATTTTATCTCTGATAGGTCATGTGATATCCCAACTATTGTTCACTACTTTACTCCACAGTCAGGGACTTGATCTTAATTAACAGCATGGTGACTGAAGACGTCTAAAGTAAGTCCTGCAGCTCGGCTGCTCACAGCGTTGTTCGGTTGAGGTCTCATATTACTTCACCTCATCCTCCACACAGACTGCACTTAAGCATTATGGCTTAACTTTTCCACTGTGCTTATACTTTAATAAAATTACGGTCAATATAGCTGCCATAAAGGACATTACTAATTTGCAGGAAGGCTTTGCTGTTATTGTTTTCAGGAGGACAGAAGTAAGCTTTGATGTCAGGTTTGAACACTATCTGATCACTCAAAAAAAAAAAGAGAGTGCTTCTCACGTTAACACCACATTCCACGTCTGACAGCTTTACTCTGCAGTGTCAATAATGATGCAGTGCAATGATCTGCTCACCAGCAAAAGCTGAGCAAAGAATGGAGGAAGTTATTGACGGACTTAGTCTGCCTCAGTCTAATCTATTTTTCTTTACTATGCCAGCGTGGTTGGACCGAAAACGCACAGCAGATGTTAAAGTTTCGGTAGATATCAAAATGTTTACCATTTGAAATAAACATGGCCTACTTTAGGCACTGGAGAGGCAGATTCCATTCTTCCAGTCAGCAGATAGGACACGCCATTCCACCAATGGCTAAAATATACAGTTGTCAGAAAATATTAACTGATGAAACGAAGGCGAGGGGGAGTAGCAGTCACAGCAGAACGATTGGTCAGTTATCTCGAGCATTAATCTTCTCTGGGGCTTGTTTCAGAGCAGACAGAATACAGAGGCATGCTGACTGGCTCGGCACTGGCCGCTGCCTGGGGCTGCCTGGCGGCCATGAGGAGCTGCTGAGAGGAATAGTTTTATCTCTCCAGCGGAAATGCTGCACCGTCTCAGCCAAGATGGGACTGAGATTGCGCTCAGCTCCTCTGAAGGTGGCTGTAGAAAGGGGGAGTCTCCACATAAGTAGCTGATATGAGTGTTTTATTCCTCAAATCGGCTTCCTTGCTCACGCTGTCGGTTAGATATGCTTTTGACTTGTGAAGACAAACGGCACCCTTAAGGAACCACAAATACAGAAGAGTGTGTTTGGTTTCCTGATGACTGCAGATAGTCTTGTTAATGCCCAGGGCAAGACAGTTACATCCCAGTAGTGTTGTGTTTCTTTAAGGGATTGCCTGCCTTGAGGTGTGTTGTTTTTTGGAACCTGTGATTAATAATTTTTCCCATCTGTTTGTGTTAGATCTCTCTGTGCTGCTGTAAACACCTACCGCCTGGCATGTTCCTGCTGCCCCCTCAACTGCTCCTATGTGCTGTTCAGCAACAAGATAGCACTCCTCATGGACCTGCTGCTGCATCAGCTAACTGTAAGTTTATGCATCCCAGCACATGACTGAGACCTCATTTGCACACAAACAAAAGGAAATGGTGCACTAACATTTAATATTTCTGTAATAAGTCTGAACCAGCAGAATTATTTCAGCATGAATGAAGCACAGAAAATGTGAAGGAGATGCTAAAATGTTTTAGTGGTGGTTATTCAGGGCATGATCAGACTAAGTACTTCTAACGTAGCCACACATAAATGTAGCCTTTTTTTAAATTAAATTTTACTTGTTTTCTTTGCGTTCATCGGTTGATATACGGCACTTTGACCACTGAGAAAACCCTGGCTTTTTGCTGGTGTCTGCTTCTGCCACAGTGTTAATGAAAGACAGGGCAAGACACAAGCTAGCGAGTTCAGGCCGTTGCCCAACCTCTCCACAGATGCCTCCTGACTGAGGGAATGTGAGAGCGCAGGCAGGCTGCATTGCGGCGACATGTCAGCCCATATCCTTCAGCACTCCGTAAGAAGGACTGTAAACATCAGCCCACTCCAAACATCTAACAGTGGCGGCTTGCTGGGGCCGCCTGCACTCACAACACAGACAGGACAAGGCGCAGGCACAGGGTTGTGGTACATGCATGAACTCTACTGGGGCTTCTTTCTCCAGTGCTGAGTTCCAATCTAAAGCAGTCATATTTCCTTAGGGCACACAGGGAGAGGTTAGCCTGTATGCTTCAGTTTATATAAAACATATCCCAGCAGCTGCTCTGCTGACTGACATATCCAGCAGCACTGCAGGAGACAAATTAACTTTTCTCCATGTGTTCAATGCTGATTAAAAAAATAGGCTAAAAATTATTCATGTTCCTGCTTTAATAAGTCGAAACTTAATTTACAACTTGGACGACAGAGTTTTCAAGTTTGTCTATGTCCTGGTATGTGTGTGTGCAATAGAGTAAAGCAGTGGGGGGGTTACACAGCCATACAGGCATGTACCCTTTTAATTAGATTTTGTGGAGAATGTCGGTGGATTTACCTACGCTGTCAGCATTCACCCCAACCATTAGACCAAATGAGAAGGTTTGACTTTTGCAAGGTTCGCCACTAAACAGTACCTCTATATTTTAGACATGGACCTGGGCTTGTGGGCAAACGAGGAAAAAATTCTCCTCTTAACTGCACTGTCCTATTTATTTATTTATTTATTTAGCAACCTCTTTATTTGGTCTTCTATCTCGTCAGCGTGTAGCTCGTTCATAGCACTTCTTCAACTGTTTACTCCCTATTTTTTTGTTACTTGTGTGGCTGAAGAAATGCCTTTACAGCTACTGTCTGCCTTTATTGTAGCTACGACAAACCACTGCTAATTTATCTCCCTAAAGCTGGTGAATGATTAACTTACAAAACTGCATCATACACCAACAATGTGGGGAAAGCTTTTTGCTAGGAAACGCAAGCACGTAAAGGAGAAGTTTGATTTTTTGCACATTAAGGCCTATAATAAGGATATTTACGATCATATACGATATTCTACAGCATAATTATGACAACCAGTGCAGTCCTGAGAGCTGCAGCGTGTTGTTGACGACACTGCTAGTTGAAAACAACGGAGGGGCGTGGTCCCTCAGACTATCCATCTGAAAACACAATAAATGCTGGTTTTAAAAGATGAGAAACTCGCAGAATGTTTGTGTCCTCTCATGTACCACCACTGAAACACAAAACTAAACATGGATAAATAACCCAGAAGCGTCTCTTTCAGCTGCTTCATGAAACAAACAACCTTTTCCGGGTTATATATCCGTGTTTAGCTTTGTTTTAGTGTGTGGTACATGAGAGGACACCACTAAACATTTGGTTAGTTTCACATCTTTTAAAACGAGCGTGTCTTGTGTTTTTTGAAGGATTGTCTGAATGCACATGCTCCTCCGTTGTTTTTAGCTAGCTGTGTCCTTAGCAATAAGAACTCGTTGCTAACGCCGGTTGTCATAATAATGCTGTAGAACATCGTATATGATCGTAAATACCCTTATTATAAGACTTAATGTGCATCAAAAACCAAAGTTATCCTCTAACATTTATCTCTGCATCAATTGAATTTCCATAAATATAAATGTTGAAGGTAAAATGGAACTCTTTTGTCTGTGTCTGTATGTTCTGTTGATATGAGTCTAATGGCATTTGATGCTGTCTGATTTCTAATGCAGCCTGTCAGCATCAGGTTTATTAAAGATTATGGGTACATTAATTGCTCCGTGCACTGTTA
The DNA here is from genome assembly GCA_029822935.1 of Naso vlamingii. Taxonomy (NCBI): domain Eukaryota; kingdom Metazoa; phylum Chordata; class Actinopteri; order Acanthuriformes; family Acanthuridae; genus Naso; species Naso vlamingii. The sequence goes on from JAPQLA010000022.1 coordinate 14,792,355, forward strand.
GGCTACGTTCTGTAAACATTCTTTTTTTTTCTTCCCTTCTTGCAGCTATATGTCCCAGATGAGGACAAATCCATTTTTGGGCGCAGTGTGAACAAACAAGTTTTTGAGGGTTTGACGACAGGCCTGCTGCAGACCATTGCCACGGTCCTGGGGTCCCTTTGGCCACATACCTCTGAGTCTGGACAAGACATAAAGACATGTGTTGCCTCCCCAGATGCCAAGGTCAAGAGCTCTGCCACAGACTCCTTCAACAATCGCACACAAGACCTAATCAGGTATTTTTCCTTCAATGCTTTGCGCTCCTCTTGCTTCTCCACGCTTCTCCTTCTCCTACATGACACCTCTTTTTGTCATCTCATGACCTTTTTACCAATTTTACTACATCCCTCCTTCACTCCTCTTCACTGCATTGAGAGTTGGTCAACCAGGGATTTCCTCTGCAGTGTGCCTTATGTAAAGAAAAGGCTGACAAAATGTCAGATCTCTTGGAAATGATCCAACTGGTGTCTTGTTAGAATGGGAGTACTGTGAGAATGAGGGTGAAGTCTGGCAACCCTCCAGCTTGTGCTTTTTTGCACACATTGAGCGCTGCATTTCAAGTAAAATCAGTTTCTAGGGGGGCCACAAAGTAGCATAAACAGAGAGCACTTCCCAAGCTTTGAAAGGTCTCCTTGAACCTGGCGTTGGAGCTAGCCATATGGGTCTGGGCTGTAGGAGTCGGGGCTCTGTTGGAGAAATGTTGTCTGTGAGGAAAGGCAGGCCTGGCCTGATGAAGCCGTGTGGAAGAGTGCAGTCTTTCCACCATCCCTCCCACAAGTCATGATTCATCTGGACGGAGCAGCTGCACAGGCCCACCACTCTCATCCACTGACCCAGTCGTAACCCTGGAGACAGGGGAGGGCCTGAGAAAAATGGTGTCGTCAGGCTGGTAATCCCAAGTACGAGCACAAGATTTACCTCAACTGCCTTGTATAATGTATATGCTAGTGAGGAAGGACAAAAGATCAAAACATTTTTAGCTTTTGCAACACTCTCCCCCTATGCAAACGTATACATCTCACAGAGAGGAGATCGCCATTTCCTTTCCTCTCAGTACCAGCTTCTCAGTTTGGCTTTTAGTTTCCTGTGATCGTCCAAAATGTTTTCATTTTGTACTCGCATGAGCAGACACACCAAGTGGCAAGTTCGATCATAACACAGGTTGTCAAATAGTGTGGGCATTGAATGAAGCAGTCAGGGTGAGGAAAGCCCCTTTCAACCTAAGTAAAGCTGTGGAAGAGGATAAAGTCATAACAATGGGACGTGGTTCAAGTGTCAAATGACCTGCAGTGGAGGTTGAAAACGGTCATAATCACCTGTTTTGGGAGGACTTCAGTGACTGACAGTTCTAACAAAAAAAGGTATGCGAAAGAAGAGAAGAGTCAAGACGCTGATGAGAAGAAGAACCGTGGCTTCACAGTCACCACGTCAGCGATTAAAAAAGCTTTGATTGGCAGCTGCAGTGCTCTGTAGATTTTCTTAAGGTGTTGGTGCCTGAGCTGCGCCCGAAGGTCCAAGCATACCGGAGCTGTGAGAAGACGGCCCCAGGTCAGCAGACTGTCAAGGGTCCAGAGCTGGGCTGGCACAACAGCCCTCTAATGACACTATTAGCAGTGATTTGTGGCTGAAAGAGTACAGGGAACATGATCATGAGACCTGTCATTGGCAAAGACAAATTGGAGATATCACAGTAATAGCAGGGGTGGAGGGCTTAGGTGAGGTATCCGCTTTCAGCTGCAGTGCTGTGGAAGTATGCACAGTAAAGGCCTTTGTTTGCCTGTGTGAGATGAGCTTTTTTTTTTTTTTTTTTTAAAAAGTCTCCCTTAGTAAATTTGTTTGAACATTTAGGAAAATGCTGCCAACTGCTGCATGTTTTTCTCCTGTTGTGTTTCTTCCAGCTATGTGGTAAACATGGGTTTGATCGACAAGCTGTACGGGTGCTTCTTGTCAGTCCAGAGTCCTGTAGATGACCACCCCAAGATGTCGGCTTTCCTCCAGCAAGCCTCAGCTCTGCTGCACAGCATGTGCAAGCTGTGTTTTGTCGTGACCGGACGGTGAGCATGACTCTGACTCTGTTGCACACCTTAAACAACTCTGTGATGCCTTGATCTTCCTCTAAAAACACACACACACACACACACACACACCTTTCTCTGTACATCTAATGACAGAGCCTGAGTCGCTGTGTCACAAGGATCAATAAACACGGGGCTCATGGTTACTCAAAGAAAGACTGTAGCTCCTCTGCAATCAGCCAGCAGGTCGTTTCCTCCAGTCAGCTAGCTGGCCAAGCTGTCGTTACTGCAGATAGAGATAGGCATCTACTTGACCCAGCGCTCTGTCACTCACCATAAACCCTAGCCTGCAGTGTGGGGGGAAGCCCACCCACGTGTGCTACAGTGACCTCCACTCAGAGAGGTTCAGTGGCGCCGCTGACAGAGGCTAAGCACACAGTCACACCAAAGGACATCAGCACCAAAATTCCTCACTTAAAAGGCAAAGAAAAACTGTCTGTGGGAGCAGGTTCAGAAATGCTTTGATGTTGGGTATTACAATCAAATTAGAAGCAGAGTGAGCTTGATCAACGAAACTGAATCAATTTAGTTTTGCTCCATGACATCCCCACCTCCTGGCAGCACATTATTCCAAGATCTCGTCATTGCGTTTTAAGTGTCGCCCAGTTTTTCACTGCGCCTTGCCAGCTGCAAGGTGCTGCAGTGACAATGACCAGCTGTTTCACACCAGCATGGTGGAAGACAGCTTCAGCGGTGCTGTGTTTGTCACTGAATATCTGTGAGAAAACATAGTGTCAGACTGTACAGGTTCAGTGAGAGCAGTGTTGTGATCACCACAGCAGCCAAGCAAGCTCAGTTCTGCCAAGATTCTCCGTGTGTCATATATAAAAATGCTCAGTGGGCTTGTAGAGTATTTTGGCCATGCCAGTTGCTGTGTCAGGGGATTATAATGGCATTAGGAGGTTGTGTTCTTGCCTAGCAGCATATTTCACGCAGAGCCTGTTGGCTAACATCAAGTATCAGCATGCACTGTAGGTTCCATCCAGAGGTCACACACCCTCCTTTCTACATGGCTGCAAATCATGGCTGGTGCTGCTGCGGTAGTCTTAAATTGTCTGTCTGTGTTAGCCGACAGTTTTCACTGAAGTCTCCTGCACTGCGACTAAAAAGACTTAAAGAACGTGTAATACACTATTGCATTAATTGCAGTGATGCTAAATGTGTGGTATAGTGGACCCTGAGATTATTTCTTTTTTGTTTTTTGTTTTTTAGTTGTTCAATGTTGTGTTAAAAATTCTGTAATTGTTCATTTTCAGTTATTGAATTCTCCACCTAAATATACATTTTTTGAAGCTTCTAGCAAGATTTTTTTTAAAAGCTGATGAAAAGCTATAGACCGGTACGGGATTTTTGGGGCCAATTCTGATACCAATAATTGGGAGTGAGTTAATTCTGATATCCAGTATATATTGACTGATATTGTACATATGTAATATCCGCTGAATGTGGTTATTAAGTACTTGTGACAATGACATGTAATGGAGGCAGGATATCTTACATTTTAACAAACTTTATTCCAAACTGCAGAGCACTGAACAGTAAACACTTCACTTATTTGTTATTAAATAAAGAGCCGCAAACCACAAAATTACACCATATTAAATTATCACTATTCCAAACATTTTTCCAGACTTAAAAACTGTTTAAATGTTGGCGCATATTGGTGAAGCACATGCCGATACAGATAATCTGCAATGGCCCAATATCGGCTGATAATATCAACCGACCCTAAAAAGCCATGAAATGTTTAAATCACCTGCACTCATGTGAAACAGGTTGGTTAGATCTTTGACTTTCATACTGTCAGCTTGTATTCAAAGAAACTCGACACCTCCTCTTACCGAGCAGCGTTACCCTGAGTTTGCTGATAAATGAGATGTTCAATTAAAAGATGATATTCAGGTATTTAACCAACAGGGTGGCATCTCGTTGAAGCCAAACAAACATCATCACCTTTAATCCTCTCAGGTGAGCTTTCATTAATTGTGACAGAGCCCTCAGCACCTTGTCATGCAGCTCAGTTCAATCCGCCAACTTGAAGTCAGTGCCATGAGCTTTTACGTCATAGCTTCTAGCTAGCTTCTAGTTAGCTGAAGCATGAGCCAGTTTTAAATCTTGAAAGTCCCACTTTCCAGGTGCAGCCAAACTGCCTGGCAGTGAGTTTTACTAGTGAAGTCCAAAAGTGGATTGAAGCCCTTTGCAGACAAAGACGAAGAACTGCTACTCGCAAAAAGAACAGTTGCACGTGAAGAGCATCAGATGAACTCGAGTGCAGCTGTCGTCCAACATGTCAATATGCAACACATTTTTAACTTGGTGCTCTTCCACTGCAGGCAGTTAAGTCAGGTAAGACAGCAGCACTAACAGAGTAGAATCTGTTTTCTTAAGGGAAAGTCTGCTTTAAGTCCTCGTCTGGTGAGTTAATCTAGAAGTCGCCAAGGTCTAGACTGTCCTTTGTGTCCTCAGTCTTAGGTTGTCGCAGTGAGACAACAGTCCAACATGCAGTTTGATTTTTATTTCTCCATGACACCAGGAGCAGAAAGGCAGAGAATAAACATCATAAAGCTTCTTAGTGTTTGTCTTTATGTTCCATATCTGTGTGAATTGCTAATTCACGCTTCCTGTATCTGTTTGTTGTACTCATTGCACACTTCCCCTCTCTTCCTCTCCAGTGCTCCCAGTATATTTGACAATAAACGCCAGGACCCGACCGGGTTGACAGCCCTGCTGCAGTCCACAGATCTGGTGGGAGTCGTACACACCCTGTACTGCATCCTGCTGCACAGTTTTGTTCCAGAGTCTTCCTCACAGAGTCAAGAACCCTACGGCCCTGGGGTCGTCCAGGTGGCTTTGCAAGGCATCCGCTTCCTCAACAGTTTTGCCCTACTTGACCTCTCCGCCTTCCAGGTATACAAAATAAATCCAGAACATTTTCTGTTTTCACTTTTCACAGATTTAAAAATTCCTGAACATCTCGTGGATTTTGCTATTTGTGACAGAATTTTGACTTCGTTTTGTTTTTTCTTTGCATCCTGTGTGTGAACAATCTGTCTTTATTGTAGATTCATTATAACATATTTGATTAAATGACATTTACAGTTTTGTAGGAGTAATAACTGGCATCTAAGCTTTAACTAACAGGTATTTAAATAATCAGTAGAAAGAGCAATCACAAGCAGCAGGCTTTAATAAAAATGCCCCCAAATACTTGAATTATCCTTCCTGGATTTAATAAATCTGTGCAGAAAATCAGATTAATGCAAGTTCCTTTGTTAAGAGCCATTAGAAGAGGAGTTACTCTCCTCTAGGACAAAGCTGACCTGTGGACATAAACACTGGTGCCCTTTGACCTCAGGTCAGTTGTTGGGGTTGACTGGAGTCCGGTGGGTCAGTGGTTAGGATGGAGCCCGAGTGATTAGCACTGTAGTCAGGGCTGTACATTACCCACGGCGAGGAGGAGAGGGCGACAGCTTCACGGTGCTAAGTCACCACACAGACGGAAAGGCACGAGAGCGAGCGAGAACGCTGTTAATTATTTTAATGTCCTTTGGTAATTACTTTGAAGCCGCTTCCTCTCACTGACCCACCACGTTCGGGCAACTCAAAACAGCTGGAAATGAAAGCATTTCTCTGCCGGCGTTTTATGAACATTTTAAATAATGTTGCTTTTTCTGGCCAGGAGTTGTAATCACCTTGTGTTTCACATTACCTCACAGCACCGGCTAATATGTGCTGCGGTTAAATCACTTGACTGCACCATCAGCGCCCAATAATATGTTCAGTGTCATTTTTTAAAAAAGCAGATTTGAATAACTAGGTTTGTATTGTTGCATCGAAGCAGAGTATGCATTAAATATGTGATTTAAAAAATATATATATATATATATATATATATATATTTTAAATTTGTACTTGTAAGTTCCCATTCAGATCATAAATGTGCAGCAGTTTTTCTGTTTGCCTTTTTAAACTGTCAGTTGATTTTTATTTTATTGTATCTATATTTTTTACTCTTGAACAATATTTGCCTTTGTTCTGTTTAACAGCTGCTCACATGGTTCAGTGAGTTTAATATGTTTCCTGCATGCATAAGTTATGACGCCTGAAAAGAGCTTTTGGCTTCTCAGGTATTACGTCTTTTGGTTGTTATAATGCTGACACACACAACTTTGAGTGTAGTAGTGATGATCTTGTGGTGCGCGGTCACACTGACATGTTTAATAAATACTGTCCGTGAGCTGCTCATTTGCATCTCATTTCTGAGCCGGATCGGGTGTTTTATGGTGGGACCGTGCTTGACTTGCTTATACTCTTACACGGCGTATGTTCCCATCAGCAAAACATAGTTTTTTTTATTGCTTTGTATTGTTATTGTATTGAGCAGCGCTGTGTAATCATAATCATAGACAATTTATGCTTAATCTGCTGTACGACACACTAACATGTTTTTTCTATGACCCGTCAGTCTGTTCTAGGAGCCGAGGGCCTGTCTCTAGCGTTCCGGCACATTGTGAGCTCCCTGCTCTGGTACTGTACCCAGCATTCCTCTGAAGAGCTGCTGCACGAAGTCATCATCTGTGTGGGATACTTCACAGTGAACCACCCCGACAACCAGGTAAACCCACTCGAAGCTGCACAAACAGTGCAGAAATTAAAGGATATATTGATGACTTTAGTAAGTAGAGGAAGAATTCTCAAAAAATATTACATCCACAGAGTTTTAAGAAAGGTGTGGAAAAGTGTCGCTTGATTGTGAATTAATTATTTTAAAAAATATGGTCAGGTCCAAAATGATTATTTTGTTCACCTGCCTCAAATGACCAAATGCTTGTGAGCCAATATTATGATGACGTTGGTACCACGTGATGTCAGCAGTGAAAAAGATCATGCATGGTGATGGTTTGAAGTTGTTTACAGGACCTTCAATTTAAATTCTTAAAAAAAAAAAAAAAAAAAAAAAAAAATCAGTTTCACAAAATCAACCTAAACACTGAGATATATTTTGTTGTTCTAGTTAAAGTTGTATCGTGTAATTGTATTAATTGATTTATTTATAACAATGTAAACATAAAAGTTATTACAAATACCCATCCCAATCACCAATTTTGGTTTCTTTAATTTGTCAGGCCAAAAAGTGAAATAAATTATAGATAAATAAATAAAAATGTCCTTGAAAATGAAAAGGCAAAAAACTGTAATTTTGTGTGTTTCCACTTGATAAATGACTTTAAGGCATTCCATGGGAAAATAATATTTGGATTCCTCAGCTGAAATCAAGGAGTATTCAGTTTTTTCCTTCAAGATTTTCTAGAACAATAAATTGATTCTTAAAATAGTAGCCCATTAAATTTTTGTCAACTGAAAAATCAGTGAATTTACTTTTTTTTTATAAAGCTACTAAATGCAGTTTGTAGTTTGCAGTACCGAGCTTGTGACATAGATTTTCTGTCAGTGTACTTGTTGTTTAGTTACATGTAATGCTTTCAGTTGTGTGGTTAGACCTGCCTGGTATTAAATGATCTTACCATTGTCCTGATCATGTATTATATGTCTGAAAAAGGGTGTAGTTTTGTAATGGTAACAAAAAGCACCTGTTTAAAGATTCATGGTTTGCCACCTTCCTGCCTGTAGTCTGTGTGTCATCTATTGTCCCACAGAGTGACCCATTGTTCCCTCCTGGTAAAGCAGAGTGCCGTGCTGCCCTCTGTGTTACAGCTACTTAGGTGGCTCTGTGGAGGCGAGCAGGATGTGATGGAGCAGACATGGCTGCTGTGTAATTGGCTGTCATGCGTGGCTCCTCCACCGAGCCCCTGATTAGCCATGCTACAGTTGGCTGGGCTTTGATTATATTAAGCCGACCCATTCGGGCAGCAGCCGCCGCTTCGGTCTCAAACCTCTGATATGTCATTTATGTCCGCACGGTCGCAGTCGACCCCCATCACAATAATAGGCTGATTAGTGATTCTAATTGATGAGATCTTTTACTTCTAATTAAAAGATCTTCCTCCAGTCTGTGGCTCTTTGCTTTGCTCTCAGCTCCTATCCAATTTAATTACTCTGATGTACAGAGTTAGCAGTTGTTGGTCTAATTTGCATATTATATTGAATAATTGAATGAGGACTGATGATTAAATTAAACGGGTGACAGATGATTCGTCTTTGTACACCCACAGCGATGATAACTGAGCAGCTATGCTTGACTGTATTTGGTAAAAAAAAAAACAAAAAAAACATGGAACTAATTTAATTCCAAACATCCCTCCACAGCCTGGCAATGCCAATAAGGACATTCAGTGAAAAAGCAACCACATAAATCCTCTTACCTTGCTTTGGCTTAAGGATTCGGTTTAATTAAAAAAAAAATCATATCGAAGTTTGGGTTGTTGGGAAACAAGATCCCACAGCCTCCACACAGAGTTGATCCTTGCCAGTGGTCCAGTTCCTGGAATGCGTCCATTCAGTTCCGCACAGAGATGGATGGCGTTAAGGAGAATATTTAGAGCAGCTTGAGCTTTTCTCAAGCTAATGTAAGCATTGGCAGGACACAAAAGCGGCCCGACCCGAGGCCTGTGCGGTCGCGAAGACTGCTGATTCACTGTCGGCACACCAGCTTTTTGTTTATATGTGCGCCGTAGAAATAAGGCCGCTCATAAAAAGCAGAACTTTGAAGCAGCGCTATATGTAGTGATGTATTCCCTCCTTTCTGGGGGCATGAATTATTCACCTTGTCACACAAAAAGCCATTGCGAGAGTGACATATGTAGGCTTGTGTGTTTTTCAAGTGTGCCTCTGCTCATGGGAGGCCACCGAGCCATGTAGCCATATGTTTCATTGTCTGCTGGGCGTGTCCGTAGAGACCTTTTTTGACCAAAGAAAACAGAACGAATGACACCTATTTTATAACTGACAACTGTACTTCCTCTCTCCCTGAAGAGATGTGCAGATAATCTCCTTGTCTTTAAATACAGTGATTCATTTGTGAATCATCCCTGGTGATGATCTGTTGAATCTTGGAACTGACGGGACTGTAATTGTAAACTGTTGACATGTTAACCCACCTGATTCCTGCCTGCTTTTGAGAGAGACGCAAGCAATCTGAGAGTGTGGAAACCTTAAGAAAACTTACCTTTCTGTTTCGGGGGGGATGGCCACACACGTGAAGCGCAGAGTGAGCGCCACACACAAACACACAAATGCTGCTGCACCCATAGCACACACACACACACACA
>JAPQLA010000022.1:14903541-14920391 GCA_029822935.1 Naso vlamingii
TTACATGCATGAATACTATGCCAAAATATATTCCCATATGAGCAAATAACAATACACTGTGTAGTGTCTTTATTTTGTTAAATTATTTGAAATTTTGCATGTGTAACATACAGAGATTTTGATAATTATGGGTCATGTGACCAGCAAGCATTTAGCACAGAATGCTTAGGTCATACCTGAGGCGACCCTGATGACGCTGAATTCACTCCTAATAAATTGTAGTAAAGTCCATGTCAGTGTGCGGTGGTTTGTCTATTTCAAGTCGATGTTGTCTAAATGCTGTTTTAAGGCCTCTTCTACACTGCCAGTAAAACTATGGAAGGAATATAGTGAATTATTTATTTATCATTCTTTATTAGTCCTGAATTAAGTAAAATATATTTATCAAATGAAAGCACTGGAATCTGCCCTTAAAATATCCATATCAACATTCATTTTTAAAATTCCCAGCAAAATACTGTGCAAGACCTCAGTGTGCTCAATGTTCGACTTAATATTTCACAAAAAGGAACAGTGAAAATGATCACTCTTCAGTGACAACAGAGTTGCAGCTGGATACAATGTCACATTTTCCAAATCTAAACTCAATGCAATCACAGTGCATCAGTTCAGAGACAGTTAACAAGCGCCATCTTTGCCTCATCAGTCAACAGCATGTGACTGACCTCCATAAACACATAAGGCACACGTGGCTGGAGACAGGGCGGGACACTGTAGGAATATGTTTGATATATAGTTGGACTGAATAACAACCTAATATATCAAACATATCAGACAGAGCCCTGCAGAGAAGGCTTCCAGGTCTACAACGGCTCAGAGAGGAGGGAGGGAGGGTGGGGGCAGCGGGGTGAGGAGGCATGCTGGGAGCAGGAGAGCCCCCTCTCCTTACAGGGTGGGAGGGACGAAGGAGCAGAAAGGAGAGAGAAGACAGAATAGAGGGGAAGAAGAAGGAGAATCCAAGCAGATTCAGACATTAATAGAACTAAACTGGATTGTGGCTGAACACCTCTGAGCGTTGTATGTGGTAGTTTGTTAGCTCTGTCTCAATAAAAAATATCTCAGGGCACAACGTCAGGGTTATTTTAGACTACTGTGCAGACCTCAATACTTGGATGAGCTTTGAGATTAATAAATACTCCCTTTGCACAATAATCATGGTGCACATTAGCCAAAAATAGGGTTACAGTCAGATGTCTTTATTTTGTCCTCTAGTCTTGTATATAAACATGTATTACAGATGGAGCATTAGGTAGTTTCGGTATATATTAAGGCATGGTTGAGAATGAAAATTTAAATGTCCTTACATGATAAACAACTACTTCCCCTGCAGCTTACATCCTATTTGATCACTAGAGGGAGACACTGACACCTAAAAAAGGAAAAGCCCTTCACTCACTAATCCCCTTTCATAAACACAAAGGTCTTCATGAATGCAGTCTGTAGCTGTGGAATTATAGTATGAGACAGAGCATTATATGGCCTTCATTAAACCAGAGGTAGCCTACGTATACTCCCCTTTATATCACACAGGAAGAGGGTTGAACCAACAATGACTTCAAGTCCAGGAAGAGGTATAGAAAAGTGGGGAAAGCACTACAGGCACAAAAGGAAGAGCATTAGGATCCAACTATCCAGTCTCCAGGGACAGGTAAACAAACAACACAGTCATGCAGTCGCACAGCACAGGAACAACCTTGTACTGCAAACAGGACAACATAAAGTCATTTTACTTTCCGAAAGCACCATCGCGACCATCTCCTGTGTTTTTTGCCTATCTTCATATTGTATGACGCAGTACAGTTGTTATGTTTCTTAAGCAATAACGCAGCGTGAGGGAGAAGAACAACAGGCTGAAGAGCCCTCCCTTAGTTTAGTTTGGAAATGACCGCAATAAAACAAAGGAAGTACATTCAATAAGACAGAGGCCCTCTCTTTCAGGAAGGGTCACAGCAGTTCATCACACATTTGAACTCTGTCCAACATAAGCTTGAGGACCCAGCGGTGTAATTGCATCTCCTGGCAACACAACTCAAAATAACGTCCATAAGAGCCTTTGAAGAAAGTTTCTAAGCATCATATGTTAGCTTGCTGGCCCAGCTGTCCTAGTCGATATGGTGTGTGTAACGAAGACAATTTTTTTTCTTTAATGACATCAAGCAGCTCAGGCGCAGAAAAGAATGCCTCCACTTCAAAGTCAGTGTCACCTTTTGCTGCCTCTGGGCCACATTGCCTCCCTGCTGATTAACGGCTAAGAGCTGTGCGTGGGTTTGTGCGGGTGAGAAAAGGTTGAAAGGGGCACCTATACCTTGGGCTTGGCTCGGGGTTTCAGCTGCTCCAGTTTCTTGGCTGCAGCTTCGATTGACGCCGCCGCTCCGAGAAGCTCGGTCTCTGCGATGACAGTGGGGTCTTCAGGGTCCACGCACTCCGATCCTGAACGGCAACATGACATAACCGGACGCTGGTTATTACAGGCATAGACTTACAAAAGAGACACCAGAAGAATATTTCTGGTGGTAACATTTTATTTTATGTGACATAAAAGGTCAACATAACACTGAGGCCATTTTTCATGCACTCTTTCACACAATCCAAGCATACAGATGAACAAAATCTCAGCCCACTTCTGCTGCGGCAAAGCTCACAAGCTCTCAACACCCCAAAAATGCCTCAAAGTTAAATAAACTAAAAGTTAGAAGAGAGACACATTTGATGGATCATTGTCTTTTTATAGGTTTTTAAGTGCCCATAAAAAATGGAGCTGTTTGGGAACAGCTTGGTAAAGCAGATGGAACGATGTTTTCATAGATTATGTCGAGCTCTGGGGAAATCTGCTCTGCGCCCCCTTCTACCCGCCGTCTAACTCCTCTACCCCCTTCTGAGTCTATGAAAGGTGATCAGGAGGAACAAAACACACCATATCCCACTTACCTCCATCTGAGGCAGCGAGGACAGAGAGGGGGAGAGAGGGAGAGGAAGAGAGCACATGGGACATTAGAGAGGTGAAGTGGATCGCCCCGCTGGGTCTCAGGCTTTACGCTGAAATCTAATTCTCATCCAAACACAATCTATTACTCCTGTCAGATGCAGCCGTGCAGCTTCTAGAGGAAACACTCCTCTGTGTTTGTGTCATAACCATCCTGCAGTGCTTAATATGGGTCAATTTGCACGGCATTCACTCTTCGGTATGATTTCAATATTCTAAAGTAATTTTTATGACCTATCTTTATAGCTGACGAAGACGGTGGCTTGACTCAATAACACTAATAATATTCGTTCAAGAGGATTAGAACTTCTTTGACTAATCTCTTACATCTCCACAATCCTATCATGTTTTTTTTTTTTTTTACATTTTATCAAATTGAGTTGGCTCCTTGATTTAAACTGACTGTGTTCCGTTTTACACTACAGTGGATATAAGGTCCCATTTTAAAAATTAAAAGCTGCTGGTGACAGCACACAAATACACGAGTAGTATACCATTATACTGCTTCATAAGGAGTACTAAATATACATCACTTTCATGTGTATTCAATGGTTCATATAATCCCAACATCAGTCAGAATGGGGTCAGTGGTAACTAGAGGTTGTCAAGCCAAACCTCTCTTGTTTGCATGCATTGCTAAGTGTGTGTGACGGTGTGTATGAGCGGCGTGTGTGGCCTCACCCTTCATGGCCTCAGCTGTCTGAACGAGCTCTGTCACACAGGCGGCCACACGCTTGGAGTGCACGGCCAGCTGCTGCTTCTGCTCGGCCGTGGGCCTCTGCAGCACCTGAGAGTACAAGAGCCCAACACACACATGCACACACACTTATCACAAGAGTAAATGTAATGCAAAAGATGAATGAGGATACAAAGAACACTTAAGCAGTTTTAAATCGTGAATGACAAGTTAGCCTCGCAGATTCACAGCTTTATGTACAAGGTCGTAGCTTCTCCCAAACAGATGAAGATTTCTAATATGTGTTTGGCTGCCAGTGATGGCCGCAAAAGCAAACATACACACAATCAAAACATTTATATCTGTTTTGCATCTCTTTAAGCCTACACAGCTAGGAGTCGAGGTGAAAAATAACCTGCGACTTTAACAGTTTATTTAGGGAAATGACTAAAAATTGTTTTTCTGCACTTTCATCCTTAAGTCATTTGGTGTTGCAAGACTTTTCACATTTGGTTCTTTGGATACTTTAGCAGCTAGTTGACTGACAAGTAGTAACAGCACACTCTTTATACCAGCAAACAAATTATAACACAAAGTGCTTTAAAGAACCACCTCAGTCTATTTTTGACTTCTCTCCATTAGCAGAGATTGTCCCTCTCTTCTGCAAATGTTGTTATACCGGGCCATGTGTATACTTTAGTAGATCTCAGAGTGCATTTTAAACCCCATTCACTGCCATTCATGTTGAAACAGGTTACAGAAACACCACAGGACTCGTTGTTAGCTATATGTACTTCGCCCCTCTAAAGAGAATGTCTGCATTTATCTAGTCAAAAATTGCTGAGTGATAGAGAGAGGGGAGCAGGGAACTGTGGAGAAGAAAGTTATGACGCCTAGAAAAATAGTTCCTTATAAGTACTGCCTTCCTAGCTTGGTTTCCACTTATGTATGTGACTGGTGTCCTTAGATCCACAAATATACAGATAATGCCCCTAACGTTCAACACAAGGAAATGCATTTCTTTACGTAGGGTTAGAAACTAAACGTTACCTGTTTTTAGCCTGTATTTAATTACAAACTGATAAGACGATCTGAAAACAGGCCTGTGTAACGTCATAACACAACCGCAGCAGAATAACATTATCTGGATTCATGATGTGTCAGAATTATGAGGTAATTCTCTTTAAAATGATTTTGTCATAAGATTCAGTATATGGCATAAGGTCTAGTTCTCAGTGTGTTCAACAAATTGACTCGTCAAGGTTATGTGCCTCTGTGACGGAGGGAAGGTGTTTGAAATTTTCCTTCCCATTGACTTGAACTGAAAAGCTACGAGCTAAAATATAAAATTGAAAGTTTCAAACACATCATGATATTTATACATTAAATAACCTGCGGGTCAAATGGTCTGTTTCTGTTTGCTATTTCAGTGCTTAATTTTTGTGTAATTATCATTAAAAAATAAATTTATAACAAATAATATTTGTTAAACACATTGTAAACTAGACTTTACCTCATATATTGACTCTCATGACAAAATCACTTTAATTTTACAAACTCACTTGACTCAAAATGAGCAAATGAATTGAAGAAGCAGGATGTTAGCTATAGCAGCTTGTTAGCTAAGCTAGCACACTGTCATATGGTCTCTATGAAATCCACCGCCAAAAGTTAAATTTTTTGAACGCACTTGAGGCAACTTCTGGACTGAAATATTATAGGGAGGAGGAGTTATGCAGGTACATTCCATATCACGGAGCTTCCCATAGGAATGAATCGATTTTGACTGACTTGCCTCCGTACACGTATGTAAGTATAAACAAGGCATTAGGGTTAGAAAGGACTTTGACACAGACGACCTTTAAAACTAATGTTGTCACACATTTTCAGCTTCTTTCTGTGACCTTTATTGAATATGGACAAAATGTAAACACACATCATATTTCATAGATAAGGGTATTTTGGGAAAAATGGGTGGGGTTCATGTAACCTATGTAGCTGATGTTGACGAAGGACAGTGACATGCAGTAACATTGGTATGGACCTTTAATGTAGCGTAACATCCTGCAAGAATCAACATTATTTAACTGTTGCACTAAATATGCATGACAGGTGATTTTAAGGAATTTTTACAATTATTAGCATTTGTTACAAGTCCGCACACTTGTCTTTACATAACACATGGGGAGTGTTATTATGAACTGATGATTTAAGTTTTGCAAAATATTATGCAGATTTATGCAACAAGGTGCTCAGAAATTAAACCCAATCTTCTGCAGAGGTGCACTGTGGTGCATGATATAAAAACTTGACTTTCGGTTACAGAAAATATTTGCACAGTTTGGGCATTTAGTAAATTTCAGGTCCTCTGGTTTGTCACTCATTGGTGAAGGCTGCCTGCAAGGCTGCCTCGATATTTATATTGTTGACATTTATCCTAAAGACACCCCCCCACCCCCCTTGTGTGTTAGACTTTCCTCCTCTGACTGTGTTTTAAATCATTTTAACAATAAATAGTTCACTTCTGTAAAGGGCTAAGTAATTTCCTAACACTGCTGGGATCTGCAGCCTAGCAAACATTAAACGGAGCTTTTGTTAGAAACTGTTTTTAGCCGTGGATTAAATCACGTTTTGTGCAGCAGGGACTCGTGTATTATGTGAAAATGGTCTGAAATAAATTGCAGCGCTCGAGCCACCCAGTAAAACAATGTACCTTATTTCATTTACTTGTTTTTATTATTTTCAACACAATAATAGAGGACTGTGGCACTAGAGAATGAGCTACATCACGCTTCGGCTGTGCACATAATACTTTGTTAGCAGAATCAATTTATTGTTGGTTTTAGTAAGTTTCTGGAATTCTTGTTGACAATAATAACAACATAGACTATCATCAGCCTTATTTTAGCCAATGTGATAGAGTAAAACAAGCATGACTGACAGGAAGCTGGCACAGTGTTTTTAAGCATCAGAGGGTTTAATTCTGCAGATAAAACCTGTGAAACCTCCCTCGGTAAAAGTAAATATCAGATTCCACTCCTGCTACATGCAAGTCACTTCCATCCTTTATTCATGAGATGTAATTGTCTCATTCTAACCTGCAGCACTTGCTCCAGGAGATTGATGTATCCGGTGGTGCACTCAGAGCTGTACTGCAGTGCCTTGCTTCTTAGCTCCTCGCCCACTTCTGGGTGGAAAGCTGCTTGCTAGAAAAGGACACAAATTATTTTCAATGGGAAGTTAAGATTCAAAACAGGTCCAGATTTTTAAGTGAAAATCTGCTAGGTGAGGTCTGAATGAGCCTTTAAGCAATTTTACATAAAGATAAATGCATTGCCAAGTGCCAGTCATAAATCAAATTCATAGCTAATAAATAAATTCACAAATACTTCTTTACTGATTTGTTTGCAAAGTCTGTTGCACAAGCATAGCTTGCACTGCTCCTTCTGTAATCACTAAAGGACATCCTGACTGACGCTGCTCCGCACGACTTTGAAAAGTGACTGAGTCACTACCAGTGGGAGCAGCCACGAAGTCGACTACAGTCTAATGTCCTTTCAGCTCTCAGCAGGCTCGGCTCTGCTCGGCTCACATGTTCCCTGGCAGCCTGGTGGTGTCTGTGTGAGGCCGTTGCGGCAGGGCCGTGTGGATTAGCACCTTGCAGGCAGTCAGCATATCGGAGATGGCTTTGCGGCTCAGGTTGGCAGTGGCGATCACATCCTCCTGCTGTGCTGAGTTGCCTGCAGCTACCGCCTTGGCCGTTGCTATGGTTATGCCCTTTGTCATGCGGATGAACTCCTCGGGTGTGGTGGACTTGTCTGGGACGTCCTTGGACTGGAAAACCTGACATGATGGAGACCCATCAGACATGTTAGCAGGATTTCTGCAGAGTTCACTAAGTTTAATTTAAGACATTTAAGACCTTTTTAATTGTAAGTACAATGTAATTTAATACATATTCTCACTGTCATTGTCTCACTGAAAAAAAAGCATTATGGGAATGCAGTAGGGACAATATGGTCTAGATTTATCAATATGACATTTTTTCAATACTTACAATACTTAGTTTTGTTTTCTCAAAGAGTTCTTCTCTCCTGTCAAATTCAAAACTACAGTTTTTAGTTTTGTGCTAAAACCATGACAGTGACATTTCCACGCAGGCAGACCTATTAACGTTTCAAATTGAACAAAAGCAACCTTCTTAAATCATTTAAATAGTGTTTTGCCTGTATACGCACATCTTATTATCTGAGTGATGCACTGATCCTTTAAAAGCAGGAAAAACACAGTGCCTTAAGATCAGCTTTTTGTTGGTCTATGGCGCAGACGCTCTCTGTTGCCCAAAAGTAGCACTGTGCCACCTACAACAGCTTCTTAGGTTTTTCAAGCCCTGCATATTTTCTGCACATTGTCAGAGAAGAAATAAATATGTCCACATGGACTCTGTATAGCAGCATAGAGTGTAAACAAGTAAGGATGACAGCATGTTTGATATGAGTAGCAATAAAATTAGAAGTTAGGTAGACTGTGTAGAATTGAACTTTGGCTGCGGCTCTTGCTAAAGCCTCCTCTCAGGCTGGGGATCCTCCGATAAGGAGTAGCAGTAAATTACAAAAAAAAAAAACAAGCTCTTGAAATCTTCCTTTCCCACTCTGCCCGCACCTGCAACTCAGACCCCGATAAGAGCTGTGAGAAACCTGCAGGGGCTGAGAGGGAAGGAGGAAGAAGAGGAGCTGGACAGATAATAAAGAAAAAAAAGAACAAAAGCTCTGCTGTTTTGTTCAGAATAACAGACACAGATATCTCTGACCGTGTTTGAGCCAGCTCTGCAGAGAGGCTGTGTCTCATCAGTTGACTCATGAAAGAATGTAAAAAGAAGAGGTTCAGGCCTGTGAGGCGATCTTACTGTCAGCTCCTGCCTGATGCACTCAATGGTGGCCTCCAGTGCCCTCGTCCCACGAGTTGCTTCATCCTCCACTGCCTTCACTGTTTTTAGAAGAGACGTCACGTTGGTCACCATGACCTGTCAAATAAAGGGAGTTATGATGAGGCTCACAGTCAAACCAGGAGGTGGAGCTCTTTCTCCTCAGCTGCAAAGCATTACATTACAAAATTATTTTTGCCTCCTCCTTCACTGATTCCATTACAGTGAATAATGGCTACATGTGTTGAAGGTTCTTATCTAATGAACATTAAAGACATCAGCTGCTGGAGAAAGAGAAGCCTGAGTGATGTATTTCAAATTAAAAGAGGCTGATGTACCACTGGTCATACCGTTTATTCACTGACACCCAGGATGAAATGAAAAAACAATTTACATTTTTTTCATGGTGACACATTATGCTCTGTCTGTGCTGCCATTAGCTAAGTGTAGATGATTAAGTTAGGAATTTGAGCAACATGATCTCCAGGAGTTTGAGAGGGTTTGGAGGTCACCATATGTCGGAGGAACAGAAACAATCTGTCAACATGAGCGGGTCCATGGGTGGCCCTAATTCCATTTAGATGAGAAAACACGAGAAAGCCCACGCAACAGTTAGAGTTACATGCTGTGCTCGGGATGACAGTTGTGAGGAAAAAGAAATAAATAATGGACGGAAGTTTGCAGAGGATCTTTGGTTCAGGCGTGTCTGAGGCTCTTCCACTGTATCACAGACAGCCTACTTTGATCTTTGTTTCTCTGTTGCAGTGATCGCAGCTGCAGCAAGGTTAGATGCAAAGATCGCTAGTTTTTATTCTGCGACAGCTGGCAGGTGTGACAGCAGTCATGACGATCAAGAGGAAAATGGCAACTCGCACCTCTCTTGTGTGTGCACGGTGCAGATTCTCGCAGCCTTTGGCATCACCAGGAAGTTGCTCGTCATCTTTTCCCTAATGTTGAGATTCTGAAGAAAAACATCGTCTGAAACTCTTAAAATAATTACACTTAATATTTACTTTATATTTTACTGTCTGTGTATTTTATATTACAGTGTTATTGTTTTTTATTTCACAAATAAATCTGTAACTTCGTTTCCACATATTGTAATTTTACTACTACATCGAGGGTGGCTGTGGTTCAGCAGGTAGAGTGGGTCGTTCACCAATCAGAAAGTCGTTGGTTTGATCCCCGGCTCCTCCGGTCTGCATGTCAAAGAATCCTTAGGAAAGATAGTGAACCCCAGATTGCTCCTGATGGCTGTGCCATTGTTGTGTGAATGTGTGTGAGTGAGTTCCTGATGAGCAGGTTGGCTCTTTGTAGAGAAGTCAACTGCCTTTAGTGTGTGAATGGGTGAAAAGTGCTTTGAATAGCTGAAAAGACTAGAAAAGCGCTATATAAAAACAGTCCATTTACGATCTGTCTGTACATATGCTGCCTACTGCATGCCAGTGTGTTCTAAAGTTTTGTCTCTTATTTTTATGTTTATGTTTAGAAATAGACAAGATGTGGTTAAATATTTCTTTTTTCACAAAATACATTCCAAACCAAGCTATGCACAGTTATGTTTACATTATGATGTTTTTTTTTTCATGTTAATAAACTACATTCTAAAATTTAAGTGATGAACCTTCTGGATTAAACCTGTTGGATATGGAATTCTGCTGCTGCTGATACTGATATAAGGGATCAAGTCAATGCAGATATGTCATATGTCGACCATTTTAAATCACGAGGCCAAGCATTTTTTCCCAGCTACAAAAAACAAAAAACCAAAAAAACCCCAAAAAACCAAAAAAAACCCAATTTTAATATCAGCTCATATCGGAGAACATATAATCCGATATCGATATATCTGTGATAGGTCGGTATCACTGAGAATATCAGCAAACTAATACATCGATTGGGCCCTACTTCGGATTCCTCCGGCTTGAATCATTATCAGGATACACTTCAAGCATTCAGAATGATCAAATTACATATTGTGATAAATCTCTATATTAATCAACTGCAATGCTGAAGTAAACGCACAGCTAAAGCAGATATGACAGTCATACGTTTGAGTGTTTTATTTTGTTACCTTGGCAGCGCTCTTCAGCTGATACATGGATGGGTCGTCTGCTGGCTTACCAGCGGCACATTTGGTGGCGCCGATGAGTTCGGCCAGAGCCTTGGCAACATCCCGCACTGCATTTATCAGAACCACCTGAGGAGGAGATAGAGCTGATATCAATGTTTCACAAAGTCCAGAGTATTGGTTTATCAGGAGCACCTTGGGGAGAGGATTTAACACAGCAGCTCTTATCGCTCCCACCTAGTCATGATACTTCAGACTGAGCAGAAGACAGAGATAGAGGCACACACACAGGGGAGAGAAAAGACACTATGTGTATCTGATGAAAATGCAATTACACAGAGAATCTAAGACATTCATTGAAGAAGACTAAAGTATAATGGTAATGGGTAATAAGAGCTGATTAAAGCTCTAAGCAGCTGAATTAAAACCTAATAACAGAGTTTTGTTAAAAAATAAAAGGCAAACATCTGTGATTAAATATGGCTGAAACATCTGTGGTTGTATTAGACAGCCTTTAGTGCAAGATGTGTTGGATTTTCATCACCTGTGTCTCAGGGTCCTCAGAGCCCATGCTGGTCGCTCCCAGCTTGACCACCTCAGTGAGCTGCGTGATGGTCTTAGCTGAAGACTGGGCAGCCTGGGCCAGTTTCTCCTGGCTGGACGCCGCTCCAGCAACCAGCAGCTTGGTGTCCTCCACCAGCGCCTTGGCTGTCTTCAAGATGCTCTCCCTGAGGGACGGGACACATTGTGTCACAATCTGCTCCACTCAACCACTAGCAGTCTGAGAGGAAGCTGTTGCTTTTAAAACAAAATGTGTGTTTACAAAGGCTATTTTCAGCATTGTTTGAAATGAGAAATGCATCTGAATATTCAGATTTATTAGCAAACTCCTCAGTGAGTCATCAAAAGGAAATGGAGATCTGGTGTTGCAGGGTAAAAACCAGCAAATGAGATCTGATATATCACCCTTGCGCTCATGAAACCCATTAATCTTTCGCCCATAATAAATCTCTTTCTTTTTTAGCGATTAGAGGTTCTCATTTCTCATCCTGTCTTGGTCTGTCTGTGTTGTTTGTGGCAAGGTCATTGAACCTGTGGTCAGCAAAAGACTCTTCGTTCTCAGGGTTCAGCGTTCCAGCTGAGGCGAACATGATGGTGGTGTCCAGGTCAGCAATGATGCCAGAAACAGCGCTGGCTGCTGTTATGCAGGCCTGGGTGCCTTTGTTCCCCGCCTGCAGAGCTGACAGCACCAAGGACACCTGGAACATAGAAGCATAGTATTAAATATGCAGAGAGAACCTGTAACATGCTGTTTTCAGAGGTGTAAAAACAGCTAAAAATAACCCGAAGATTCTGTATGCATTGCGCATGTCTGATGATTAAACAACAGCTTTTCTTTACAGAATGCTGGCGGAGCCTTTATCAACGAGATGAGTGAGGTTTCAGATGTCAGAGTGAAAAATCTGGACGAGATGGATCAAAGTAAAACACTCAGAGCAAGAAAAGAGCTAACAGAGTCCAAAATCAGAGTCTGCTGCACAATCACATTAAGTCAAAGTGTCTGACGCTGCAAATCGCACATCTCCCCCGAAGACAGCTCTCTGCCCCAACCCTCATAAACAAATGCAAAGCCCTGAGAGGTACATTTCAGTGAAGCACGAGCTTCACTTATCAGCAGGCGTGAGACCCCGAATTATTCAAGTTTGATATGAGGCCTGAATCAAATCATAGCCTCAGAGTGGAGCGAAATTCTAATGTGCGAGCAGCACGGCTAGCTGCTGCCAGCGCCGCAGCAGGGAGACATTAGTACGATTATGAACTGCACAGTGTGAGGGTGGTCAGGAGAGCATGCACTCATGACCTGTATGCTACAATAATAACACAGTAAAGCACCAGCTATTAGCGCTATAGGTAACATATATTAAACCTTTATTCCTCTGACTCTTTAACAGTTTAACATCAAGGCTAAATTTTAACAGGAATAATTAATAATTCTGAATTTTTTTTTTTTAAAGCAATCCTGTCTGCCACAAACATCCCTTTCTAAAATCTTGTAACTGCACACACTTGTAAGTCTGCATTTTATTTAAATATACATGTATATAAATACATTATTTATATATATATAAACACCTACACAGAACAATGCATGAATTACAGTTTTGAAACATGCTAATGTTGAGTTGATGCTGCTGGAAGAAAATGATGACAGAAAAAATAGACTCCCCTAAAAAGTCTCTCTTTATATACAACATACATAAACCACACTCACATGACATGGATTTTCAAGATGTTAAAGGAACTTGAAAAAAAGGTATTGTATGCATTTAGTACATTTGCAAGTATGTTTTTTTTTTTTGGCAAAACAGATATTGATATTTATGATTGTGGCGATATTTTTCCAGTGAGAGACATGCTGTCTTCCCTTGGAAACTCATTTATTTGGTAACACTTTACTAAAAGAATCAATCTATAATGCAATATGAAAATACTTATACATAATGTGCGATAATGCGCCTATAGTGCTGTATAGTCTTAGTTACAAGCAAGGTTAGGGTTAACCCTAACCATAACCATAACTACTTATAAAGCAATATATGTGTGTTCACAATGTGTCATAATGCTTTATAGAGACAGGCTTCATAGAAAGTGTTACCATTTATTTTAGAAAGAACTGATAGAGAGCTTTGTCACATGATGCCACAACAATCACCTGACTCTCAGTATCAGCGAAACCAATGAGCTCGTGGTCGACTACAAAACTTCGAATGTTGCTGCAAAGAAGTTAGAAAATCAAAAACGTGGATGTTTCACTCACGTCTTCAAACCTGTAAGCACAGTGTATTTGTAAAACATTATAATGTCACAGTAAGATGACCTTTGACCTTTTGGATATAATATGTCATTACTTGTCATTTTGTCCTGTGAGACATTTGTGTAAAATACTGTCATAACTAGTGAACAGACTCTTGACTTATTGCTAAAACATGTTTTGTGAAATCACAGTGACCTTAACCAGCAAAATTTCATCACTTCATTCTTGAGTCAAAGTCGATGTTTGTTTGTTTGTTTGTATGTGTCAAATTTGAAGAAATTCCTTCCAGGTGTTTCTGAGATACTGTGTTCAGAAAAATGGCACGGGTGGACAGACGGACAACCTCCAAATATTTCTATGCCTGCGGACATGGCTGTCACCGGTAAAGAGGCACAAAAAGCCTCCTTCTGAAACAGTTTCTGTCCACACAGCTTACCTTCTCTGTGACAGCGCGGGCACACTCGATGAGCTCTCGTTTGGAGAAGCTGTCAGTGGGGCTGAGCTGCAACGCTCCGGCCTTTTGGACCAAGTAAATACAACCATGGCCCAGCTCCTGCACCCGTGTCTTTATCTGGAATCCAACCTGAAAGCATAAATAGGTACTGACTTACTGTATCCATCTTGTCATTTGTGTCACTGTACTACATAATTACAATCATGTCCTTAACTGGCTTGTGTTTCATCCAGCAGGTGGATCAAAAGTGGCTTCAAGCACCCTCAGAGAGGAAATATTGGCACTACACCTTTTAATTTCCAGACTGAGATTCATGGGTGGGTGGCACTTCATTATAAACATCACTATAGGATTTTAGACTGTACAGGCACAATGTCGCTATGGTAACCAGCAGGGTTTTCAGCAGCCTGCTATATACAAGATATTGATAAAAGCTGTGTGCTTATTAGTGCAATGCTTCCACACATTGCTGGACTACAGAGAAAGACTTTAAGAAACGATGTAGGTCTCGGGAATGATGGATGCAGGAGGCATATTTCTGTTTGATCTTACTGTCCGGAGCAGCCTTGAGTCAGGAAGGAGTGTCATATCAAAGAACAGCAAATATCTGCTCTAATCAGTGGGTGAGTGGATACATCCGAAAGCATTTTTGGTGCAGACCTAAGCTGATATGTCAGTTGGACATTTCAGGGGCACAGTTGCGAAGAGGTATACAGCATGAAAATCTTACATAAGAGTAGGTAATTTTCCCCACATACTCCACAGGACAGAGAGCATGGCCTCTCACCTCCTCTGGCTCTGCGGTGGCCGCAGCGAGGCGTCCTTGGTGTGCAAGCTGTCCATAGTCCACCGTCACCTGAGAAGCAAGGCCACCGAGCTCTTCGGGGCAGGTTACCGACTTAGTCATCTGGAAACAGAGAGAAGGTTCGTCATCAGCAGAAGCAGATGAATGTTTCTGTAGTTCTACTGGAAAATATTGGTATTGCAGATTGAAAATGACATGGAAAACAAACCAAGCAAAGCATGAATATCCCAGTACATCAATGCACTCACCATCTCCTGTGCAGTGATAGCGATGGCCTTGGAGAATTTCACCATGGTGGTCTGGTAGTCCACAAACGAGCCCTCGGGTTCAGGTGGTGTTCCTTCATCCACCTGTAAAGATCAACCTTTCAGTACTCATTTATTTCAGGGATTACACTCCCATCCTATGCGTTCCTACACAGGGGCAGAGTTTACATGGTGGGATCGGGGAGGCACCTGCCCCACCTGTAATCTGATTGGTCACCCTGTGTGCTCCCCCCTCAACTGTCAATAGCTCTTAGTGATGTCAGTTATTGTTTAAAGCTGGTTGCCAACTGCTTCTGTATGAGAAAAACAAAAACCGTTATGTATACTGATTACAATATAGAACACTGAGATGTTTACTGATTAAAGCTGGAGTCTACGATCTTGTCTCCTCCAAACTCCTCCCCCTCCCCTCTGTGCTCCATCTGACGTCATGCGCCCTCCCCTCTGAGCTCCGTTTCGCCCTCCCCTCTGAGCCTCCTACCGACACCCTTCCTCCCGTAGAAGAACGAGCAGGCAGACCACAACCAGCACGCAAGTTTTGAGAGGGGAGTGACACCAACTGAGAGCAAATAATTTCACAAACAAAATTCAACTATGTTGGAGTCACAGGTATGACAAACTGTAAAGTTATTACAATGCATGTTGAAACAAACGTGACTCTTATTACTCACTACAATGTCCACAGCTGCCAAGCTAATGTTAGCGTATTAGCACGTTATTGAGGTAACGAGTGTCATGTCACAACTACATAATGCTAACTATAAACAGCTAGCTCTGCTACCGGGATAACAAGGGGAAAGCTAATAATATCAATCATGTCTATCATTGCTGCACTAATTGAAGTCGTACATAAACGTTGGTTCTGTGAATTACTCGTTACATATAAATCGTTATTTTGGTTTTTAGAGTTCCTGCGAGAGCATGCCAGGGTCTCCGGTGCCAAGCACATCCACGGGCCGCAGTCGTGCTCAAGGCCGAGTGCGAGGAGCAAGACGGCTGCACCAAGCAGGGGTCGAGGAGGAAGAGGCAGGAGATGGGGATCCGGCTGCAGTTTATTACCGGAATAACAACTTGAACAGGAGGACCTCCAGTGGATAGAGGCTCTTCAAGCAGAGCAGATCGCTTATGAGGATGTATGTATATTTTGACTTTTAGTTTTATATTGTTCTGATATAAACAACAACAACAACAAACACACAAACACTTATACATGTAGGTGTTTATACATGTAATGCAAATGCAATGTAAAAGAACTACATAAAAATAAAAACAAACTTCTAGCATCAAACCCTGAGCCGCATCCTTGTCCTGTGTGTGTATGTCCTATGCAGGTTCTAAGAAACTGCAAGACTTTACATTTATCCACCTGTGTGCAATAACGTGATTT
This sequence comes from Naso vlamingii, assembly GCA_029822935.1. Taxonomy (NCBI): domain Eukaryota; kingdom Metazoa; phylum Chordata; class Actinopteri; order Acanthuriformes; family Acanthuridae; genus Naso; species Naso vlamingii. The sequence goes on from JAPQLA010000022.1 coordinate 14,919,923, forward strand.
ATTCATATAAGGCTTTTAAAAATGCTGAGCAGCTAGTTGCAACTTTTTTTGGTATGTTCATTTGTCTTTTTGCTACTCATTAAAAAAAGTGCAATACTATTTTTTTAATGTACCAGGTAGCCTTGAAAAAAAATGCTTGAATTTGGACTTATCATTCTTGTTACTGCGCATTGTATATGTTTACCTCATTGTCTCTAATTTCCATTTCTTAAATTGTTAATAAACAGTGCTATATTTTATTTATTTCCTGTGTGTATTTTTTTTTAAACTGGCAATAAAAATTAAAATTGAATATAGACTTGTTTACTGGATATGAATAGAAATAAGACAATTATGATAAATCATTTGTGATTATATGTATCAGGAAAGAAGACAAACAATTTGTTACCCATAATTGTATTTTTATTTTAATGAAAAAAATATATAAATGAATATGAACAACAATAATGTTATACAGAAAGTCCTCTGG
>JAPQLA010000022.1:14920491-14932927 GCA_029822935.1 Naso vlamingii
TCATCTAAGTCACCGAGCCCTCTGCTAACTTGCATTTGCAGTAGCTGTTCAGTTGATGGGGCAGGGACACCAGACACAAGTCCACACTGACGAGGATCACCACTGTTTGCTGAGAGCCATTTTTCAAGGATGGCACTGCACTATGAACCACCGTTTTAACAACAAAAATGAAGCAAAGTACATTTATAAGCATTTCTTGATGACAATTGGCTTACTATGTACTCCACAGGTAAGAAAATGAACAAAAATATTGTACACACGTAACATGTACACATAGCTACTAAAAACTTATTGGGGTAACAGAGAGGCTAACAGATGCAGCCGTTAGCTTGTAAACATGATAATGACAACAATATGTCAACATAGCAAATATTTCAGCGTATTGGGTTAACATGGAGGCAAAAGATTGCTGCCGTTAGCTTCTTATGTCCATAATGACAACAACATTGACCTACTTCGAACAAATAAACACGCTGATTTTGCACACAGACTGTGTAAATATGTTAGCTATATTAACTTATGAGGCCTACATAGAGGCTAACGGTAACTACCGATGGCACCACAATGTGGATCTCCGTCAAGCAAATAAGCAGATTTTGCACGAGGAATGTGTAAAACATATTTACTGCATTAGCTTATAAGACTGGTGTTGTGTTGAGAACAGTTTCCCCATCGAGACTGTTCCCTGTTGTCGACACAACACTAGCATAGAGGCTAACGTTATAACAACGCAGGATACATATTTCATTAACATAACACAACTTCCGTGATAAAACAGCAGATTACCTGTCCAACAAAAACTCCGCAGTCATGGCATCGTCTCTGAGGCCCGCAGACTCCCGGATGTGACTCCACTGTTGAAATGCAGTCCCAATATTTACTTGTGTTTGTCCTCTGGCCTGGTCCAACTTTCTCTCTGTTTAAGCTTTTTCACGGGCAGACCTTCTTTTTCTTGTTTTGTCGGTGGGGCGAGTAGAGGTGGCAGAGGCGGTTTTCCTTGGTTTTTTATCCTCCATTCTTTATCCTGTCTGGCTCTCCTCGGTGTTTTGCCGACCATCAGGGAAGCCGCGCTGCGCGTCATTTTGGGGGCGTAGTGGGAGGATGGAGGGAGTGAGATGGGAGGAAAAAGGGATGGGCAAAATTGAGCCAGGGGACACTCCCACTCGGACTGAGCGATAGTGATTGATTGGATTCTTCGCAGGCCAGCAGCTGCTAGAGAGAGTGGATTTTTTTCGTTCCTTTTGGTGTCAGTAACTTAAATTCTACTTTTAGGCCTTAAACATCATCAAAATGGAGATAATGATTTTGGTCAATGTCACAAATCGTAGACTCCAGCTTTAAGAGTGTAGGTCATTGTTGTTGTTGTTAATAATTCACTTTGAGAATTTTTGTGTAATTACTATGCCACAAACTCAATTTCAATGTGACAAGGTGCAGCTTATTCTGCTTTAGATGTTTACCGTACCGCAGTTAAAAAGAACAGATTATTATTTTTTGAAAATTATGTAACTGTTGTTACCCCCTGAGTCCAAAACCTGAAAATACTCTGGATCCTTCCCTGTTTCTACCCTTTATGTGAGACGTTACACTTAGTTTGTTAACACTTTACAATAAAGCAAAAGTTTTAATTAATCTATTTATTTGTTGGTTCAAACTGGTCAATTTTTAAAGTCTTGTCTAGGACTGGGCGATATGGGCTGAAACTTACGTCACCATATTTTTAGGCTATATCTCAATACACAACATAAAAATCAATAATTTTAAATCTCCTCTAAAGCACTTCATTAATGCTAGAACTGGAAGACAGAATCAAACATTAAAAGTTTTTTGACAAAATCCCTCTCTGATGTGGCAATATTGTAGAGAAGATTATTGTTACTTTCCAAAAAAAATTAAGACAATTTCATTTTTGATCAATGATTATTAGTAATATAGATGTCATGACTAAGTGGGTAAAGGCAAGTATCAACATAAGTAGAACTGTCTGATAAGTTGAGAAAATAACATCACTTTATAGTAATGCAGTCTTTAAAATCAGGAAAACACACCGTTTAATCCAGATCACGATAAAACAATATCCAATATCAAAGACAATATATAGTCTCATATCTCAATAACAAACTAATATCTTTATATTGCCCAGCCCTAAGTCCTGGTCTAATAGTTTAGTTAAACATCGAGTAAGATCCTATAAATTTTTGTGTCATATCCTGCATTTGTATTTTGTTACAATGCTTGACGGAGTAGTATTAAGATGTTAAACTGCTAATTGCCGTTGTTTGCCCTTTTGTTTGCTTGATGGATGGTAAAGAATGAGTGATGGACTTTCTGATTTTTGGAAGATTTCTGCACATCAACCTACAATCCAACCATTTCATTGGATAGGGACAGTATATGGTGCAATATCACCTTTGTTGTATATGTATATGATATACAATAAATATGAAGATTGACAGAAAGAAAGAAAGATAGATAGATATGATAGATGTTCATATGTATTGTATATGTTGGCCTATAAGTAACAAGAAATTCCAGTCCAGAAATGAGCCAAAATATAATTCATAAGTGTCTTCATCATATATAGAACTACATCAAAACTTGTGCTGACATTATGTGAACATTTTGGTAAAGCAGCCTTGACATATTTTGCTAATTAAGAGCAGTAAGTTTTCTTGCACTGAGATTTACAATCACTTCTGCAACTGCAAGTGTCAATAAATCATTTATAGTTGGTTGATTACTGTACAACCATAATTTTCAATGTGGCCCCGGGCCCCTTGAAGGCACCAGAGGCACCACACGGAAATTGCTAAAAATAAAGAAAAATAGAATAAAATATGTATGTATGTACTTTATGTATGTATGTAAGTAATGCATGCATATATGCATGCATGCACATATGCATGCATGAATGTTCATATTTGGGCATAACTTTGTTTTATGTATGCATGCATGTATGCTTACATGTATGTATGCGTGTATGTATGTCTGTGTTGTTGTTGTTATTAGCTGTGTTATAAAATAGGATTTACAAAAATAAAATATTTAAAAAATGTTTTGCCTGCCCGTTAAAACATTATTTATAATGTCCAAAGCTGTCAATGTTGTCATCATCACCGAGTATGTTCTTTACTGCCACAAAGCTGCTCTGCTCCTGCTTTTCAGCAAGCTAGCTAGTTTACTATCATCTAGCTAGCTATGCTAACCAGAAATTAGACACATTTTTGAAAACTAAAAGACCTGACAAGCAGACCAACGGGCCGGCTGACAAAAGCTCAGCTGCAAAAAATCTAAAGAACTCCCGGCAGAATAAAACTTGTCCTCCAGACGACCGGAGGTAGGTTGGCGAGACATTGAGGGATCACTCTTTTCTGTGTGTCTGTATGTGTTTTTAACCAATCACATTACATTATGCTGTTTACTAATCACATTGCATTATGCTTGTCTTTACAAACCACATCGCATTTTGTTGGTGAGAAATTTTAACATTTTTATTCACGTGATGAAGTCTTTTTAACCAATCACATCGCATTATGCTGGTCAGATGAGAAATGCTAAGGCTTTTATGCAAATGTTAAAGTTTTTAACCAATCAAATTGCATTAGGACGGGAAATATTAATGTTTTTTGCTAAGCATGTTATGTGGGCTGGGTGCAGCCTCTAATTGCTTTGGGCAGGTGCAGCCTATTAACCTTTTTACTTATGAAGAATGGAGACTGGATATTGGAGTGAATTCATGTAGCTTTTTAGCTGCAAGCAGCTCTATAGCTAGCCCCCTTAGCTAGTTGGTTCACTGTTACATGCTAGCCTCCAATTCTGATCATGCAGATCTTTTGTCTTCTTGTTTTCATCTCTTTTCTTTCCATCTCTTTTTCACTCTCTTTTCCACTTCAGGCCATAGAGCTTGAGGTTTAGGTTTAGGTTAGGGATGTTTGGTTCGGGTAGAGGGAAGAGCCCGGTTGCTGGTCCATCAGTTTGCAGTCAGTTTGGGGAAGTTTTGGGGTTAGTTAGGTTTTTTCTTTTGACTTAGCTTGTGATTTCTGGTCATGTGTCCCCTGTCTAAGAAAATGTAACTTGTGTGTTTATATATCCTTTGTGTTAATAAAACATCTTTCTTTACATGAACAACTAAAAGCGCTGTAGCATGTATGTCAGGGTGGTAGCTGGCGGTGTAACTTTGCAATGACATACCACAGGAGCTGCTGAATTTGTTTACTTCCTTTTGCTGCCAGGTGTATCTTTACTGTCACCAGAGTCAAAAATTCAAGAAATTCAGTTGTAGTTTAAATTCTTAATGTTATGTTACGAACACTCGAATTCACCCCAACGGACTGTTGTCACATTTGTCTTCTTTGGGTGCACTGTGGAGTTTGACTGGAGTTTGGTAGTTGCTATTAAGAAATCTACTGGCTTGCACTAGCATTAGCATAGCAACCGCTGTCACAGGCTTTTAGTACTGCCAGTTTACACAGCCAATGCTGTTTTGAACTGTTTCTCCGTTGTGATCAGATGGGTCTAGGAGGGAAACAGATCTCTAAGGGGAAACAATTCGAAACAACACCAGGTGTTCTGGGGGTGAGATGCATCTGGCGTTAACCCTTGTTTGGTGTTGTTTTGTTTTTATTTTTTCACATTTTCTGCTGTCCATAGGTTTTTAAAGATGTCTTGCAAAAACTATTAGCTCATGCTATTTTTTTGGTAGGTGGTGGTGGGGGACCCCTTTCCTAGAGAGCACATTTTTGTTTGGGTTCAGGTAGTCCAAACTGAGGGTGATTAATTAAAGAAGCCGTTAGAAACACAAATCAAGCTATGCAGGCTTTACCTGCATTGGATTCACTCCATCTGGCCAGCCAAGTTCTTTATATAGTCCAAGTTGTTAATTGATATATAATTTCTTAACAATTAAAAAGCCATTAGTGAGAACATACACACCTTTTTATGTATGCATTCTCGTAAAGTGCTCCACTTTATATACCTTAATGAAGTTTTAATGAAGGTGGCTCTCGTGTGTTTAAGTTGAGGGTGAAAGTTAAAGAAAAAACACAGGTAAGGAAACTAAAGGTAAAGAATAAGATCGAGCCAAGCGTATATTTCTGAGTCTGTGCAGAGTGTGTGTTGTTGTTTATTATTATCTGTGCTGTCAACACATGAACATGTCCTCCAGCAGAGTGAATGACAGCGAACATCACCAGTGGGCTGCGGGTTTAAAACTTGTCATCCATCTCCTGGACTAATGAGAGTCACTCACAAGGACTCCCAGCACACCTACCGAGAAATTACTCTCAAACAAGACAGGGAATACGTGTCAACCTGAAATCCATTTAAACCAGCTGAGCAGACTTCTCATGAGACAGTATCACACATGCACAGCACACATATGCATCCTCTGTCAGAACACCCACTCACTCACCCTGCCCATGGCTTCGGCGATGGACTCCACCATGCCCCCGACCATCCCTCCTTCACTGGCCGCCTCATTCAAAGTCACCATAATGTCGTCCACAGCCTCCTTCATCAGCTGGGCTGCTTCAGAGATGGCATCGTGGGTGTGGGATGCCTGGGGACACAGTCAGCTGATTAACGTTTCTGTGACATGTCTTGTGCCAGGTGGAAGGAAATTTATCAGCTTGAAAACAGCTCCAGAGAGTCCCTGCAGCTGGTTAATACTCTCACAAGCAGACATGTCACTAGTCTGGATTCTTTCTGCTGTGAGGGCTTACACAGCTCAAATTCAGGGTTGGGAAGATGACTTTGGAAATGTAGCAGGTAACAGATTACTAGTTACCTTATTTAAAATGTAATAAGTATTGTAACTATTTCAGTAAACTTCATCTAAGTAATGTAACTTACTACATTTGATACTTTTTGATTATTTTTCTAAATTTCTAATGAATGTTTTTAACTGTTAACCATTTTCAAATGTTTAAAGCAGGCAGTGTTACCCCTACAGTAGTGCTTAACACTAAGGCCCGACTGATTTTTGGGGCTGATGCCAATACCAGTATCAGGAAGTGAGAAAATTCTGATATCTGATATATCGGCTGCTATTCCATGACTAATATTTTGAATGTGGTTATCAAATACACGTAACAAAGATACATTAGGGAGGCAGGAAATCCTACAAACTTTATTCCAAACATCAGTGTACTGACCAGTAAACACTTCACTTATTACAAATTAAATAATGGACCGCCCTCTGCTGGACAAACTACGTTGTTACATAATTTTAAATCACTAGTCCAAGCATTTTTTCCAGCCTTAAATAACAGTTTTAATATTGGCACTTATTGAAGAACACGTATGCTGTCACTCATATATCTGTAATAGACCGATATTGGCTGATAATATTGGCTAACCGATATATTGGTCGGGCCCTACACACGCTTCTTAGACTGCATAACTGCAGATGGTTCCTCAGGTTTGACATTGAAACTTTTAGTGTTGATAGCATTTTAACAGCTGGTAAACATATTTTGCACTGTACTGTTATGTTCGAGCCCTTTTCTGATATCTGAATAAACAGTTTTTTAAATTTCCAGCACTGGAACACGTTTTTATTCGTAGACATGGTGGCAACTCTAAGACAGGTTGTTTAGCTTTGAGCGGCGATGTGGACTGATTGAATTGGTAGACGAGGGGTGCTCAAATAACAGCGCCACAATTTACCAAATGAGTTTGACTGGAAATGGCAAAAGAAGGTATTGTGCACATCAAAAACATGAAAAGCAACAAAATGAATGTTATTCAACATATAGCCTAAGCTTTTTACAGAAAAATATATTGATATAATCCCCTTTGTAATTATTAACCTTTTTATAAGTAACTGTGATTTAATTACAAAGTTTTTTCTCAATAAATGTAACAGATTACAGTTACATTTATTTTGTAATTAAATTACATAAGTTTGTTACATGTAACTAATTACTCCCCAACACTGCTCTAATTTCATCTGCTAAACAACATTAATATGTAATATTGCAATGGGAAAAGGGACTGGAGCATGCTGATTAAGTTTGTATTTAACTGCGCAATTAGACCAATCAGAGTCCAAAACGTTTGTAAAGGTTTAAAAAACTGATTACTAAAATCTTAAAACCAATTCCAACACTAACCGACAGCCATTAGAACTATTCATTCAGCTTTGTTCCATATGTGTATAATACAAGCACATGAGTTATAGCCAAAAGAAGAACATATAATGGAAAATTACAGAGGCTGAAGCAGGAGGAAATTCTTCCCGCTCAGCAGTAAAGGATGGCTTGATTCTCCTAAAATCAGATTTAACCTGAACAAAAGAGACTGTCTTGACCTGCTGAAATTTAGTTTACTATCACAGGTCAGCCTTCAAATAGAGGTCATTGCAGGTTAAATGCACTGTATGAACTGCTTAGTACCTTTGGATTTCCCCCGCCTTCCTTCGCAGCATAGAGCATCTGCAGGGCAGACTCAGACAGGGTCTTGGTCTGGTCTAAGATGGTCATCTGCTGCTGGTGGTCGTGCAGCTTAGAGGCCAGGCCCACCGACGCCACAATGAGTGGATCGAAGTAACTGGCCAGCTGTGTCACCTGGGAGAATGAGTGTAAGAGAGCTGTGTGAGGAGGGATTGGATTATGAGATAGAAAACAGACAGAATGGGGTTTTTCTTTCTAAATCCAGCGGGGATGAGGGGATATATGGTCAAACCAGCACCTTGTGTCCTAGCTGGGCAGCTTCGCCTCGGGCTGCTGTGGAGACGGGATCAATCAGATGCCCAATCTCCTGCACGGAGGATGTCAGCTGCTCCTGCAGCGCCTGGCGAGTTACAACGGCACAGAATTACGGTATAAGTCACGACAGAAAGACTACAGATCTCATTATGTTCTTTCTCTCAGACAAGATAAAGCTGATGGGGTACTTGAACTCACTTCCATAGAGATATCATCTCTGCAGGGCAAGGTCTGTCCGACTGCAGCCAGGGAAGCTTGCTCAATGTCCCGAATGCACTTATTGATGTTATCAATGGAGTAATCACACTCCCTCTGTCCAGGTGCTTTGTCCCTATCATCAGAAAAATGAAAAGTACACACAAAAATACATCACTGCAATACTGCATCCAAATAATTACAAATGACCTTCCAGCACCTTGAAAGCTCACTGTTGAACTGTTCTGTTTGATATGTACAAAAAAGTAAAAGAAAAATCAACCATCAACAAGCAGACGCTCCAGTTTTTATGCTAGGCCTGGCCAATTCAGCTGCTGGCTTCAGCTTCATATTTAGATTACAGACACACTGGTGGTATAAATCTTGTCATTTTTAACTATTTTGACAAGAGAGCAAAATTAAGCATACTTCTAAAAATGACAAATAATTCCACTAATGTCAACGGAAAGCCACGTTAAAGTTGCAGTTGGTAACTTCTACCAACGAGCTAGCAAGCTAAAGTTAGCTGTATCTGAGACTTGTTGGGAAACAAAAATTCACCGTGGCTGTTTGCCCCAACTTGCATATTATATTATTCGTTGTCACTCTCTCTGTTAAGATCAGTTAGAACCGAAACAAAACGGCTGCAGGGAAAGCTGCAGTGGAGTGAACTGGCTCGTCTCAGCCTGAGCTGACTGACGGTGTCGCTTGCGGACACTGTGTTGTTGGCAGAGATGAGTCAGAGCGTAAGGCAAGAATAGCTTATCAGCTCGTACTGACATCACCTGTTGCTAAGAAGCGCAGCACAGACTGGCTAATCAGGACAGAGATACAGAGAACCTCACTGAGCAAATACAACAAGAACGATTGTGTTTTTACCAATCCTGAATACAGAGGCATGATGGGAAAACACAGGGATCTTGTGATACTCTCAGACGACGTCATTTACTGATAGCTGTCTATGGGTATTATGTTATTTCTTCCAAATAGGACACAAAAAGTTATTGATATTTACCCCAAAGTTACCTACTGCAGCTTTAAAATCAAATGCAGTCAATTCTGGGCATTAGCTGCTGTAAAAGCATTGTCTACATCTGAATTCAGGATGATGATGATGATGATGATAATGATGACTGAAGAAGTGGCTGGGGCACTCCCCTTGATAAAATGTGTTGAAATCCACCATTTCATATTATCTCATCCCCGCTCTGATAATGTTCACTAATCTATTATGAGGCTGCAGGAATCTCCGTAGATCTAAAGCAATGTGGCAATTTATTGCTCAGCTGAACAGACATCACAGAATAAGCCGTCTGGTGTCAAACAGCCTTTTTCCACTGTGTTTTACCTCAACTACTGCAAGCAAACAACTTTGATTCAGGATAATCCTGCAGAGACAGATGAGACAGATGCTAGGATTAATACTGACCTGATGGAGGTGATGAGGCTCTTGATGGAGTCAGAAACGGTTCTTGAGTGGCCAGCGAGTATTGACCAGGTGGGAGGATCTTTGGGGTTAAGGACCAGCGAGCGGGCTGTTTCTAAAAGGTAAGTGGAGCTATCGAGCATGGAGCGGGCTGAACGCACAATAGGCTCCTGGGCCGCTGAGCCCTGTGGAAGTGAAAAAGGTTAGTGCAGGTGAAACAACAGCCCAGGTAACAGCTCGACATCAATAGCCACACCGGTATGACAGAGTGGTTAATATTCCTTGACTACCTTGGAGAGATCAAAGGTGCAATCAAAGGGAGGGATGAGATTAGAAAGACAGCTTTACACACATGCAGGAAGAAACACCTTCAGTCTTTATGATCCGAGCCAAAGCCTCCCTCGACAATTAGATTAACAAGCTGAAGATTAGAGCAGCTGTGCAGGGAGAGAGTGCCGTTAAACACTGCCCTCCAAAAGATTACAGCCATAAAGCTTTTAGAATACTGTGCGAGAACTTGTTCCGCTCAGATTGAAAAATAAAAATCCATCTTTCTCCTTGAGTCTTTCCCTGACTTTAAAATAAAAGGGAAAATTGGACCTCAATCCAATTCCCCCTCATGTTCGCTTTACAAACCTGTCTGTGTTGGCTCATATAAGAGGTGCTTGTTTAAAGGGAATTGAGTGCAGTCACAAACATATTTATTAAATCTGAAGAGTAGCTACAAGATCCACTGTGGGACCAGTTGAAGGAAAATACTCATCGAATGTGTCCGAAACAGAACATTCTCAAGAAAAGCATTACAACGAAGTATCAGAATAGATAAATACCTCATTGCTGATCTGAGCTGGGATGCTTGCAAACTCTGGGTTATTGGCAAATGTTGACAGGTTTTCTACAGCCTCAAGGAGCGGCGTCGTAGCAACACGGCACCTGTTTCTGTTCTCCTCTGAAAAATCCCCGTCTAAGGCCTGAAACAAGACAAAGCCATATGAATGCGCATATCTTTCTTTTTGTAAGCGACTGAATTATACGCACAGTCACACCTTCTCATGAAGAAATTCCATAACAAATTTACACTCAACGTTTTGATCAGTTGGGGAGTTGACCTTGATGGTTTTGACAAGGTTGGCCGTGGTGTTGGCCACCTCTTTGGCTGACTGGACAAACTGTCTGCGAGCCACAGGGTTGGAGGTCTTGGAGGAAGCCAAGCGACAGGCATTGCAGAGAGCTGAGGTGTGCTTGGCGACAATCGTTGCTGCAGACAAGACCTGAAAAACAAAGAAACACCAAACGATGGGAAGCAGAGCATTTCAGTTCGATAGTGAAGCACCTCAGAGGAACTTTCATCTTGTGTTGAATGTAGCAGCACATGTGGGCAAAAGTGGTACGCCTTACTGTCGTAAAGATCTTGTCTAGTGCGAGCTTTTTTTTTTTTTTTTGGGAAGACAGTCAAAGAAACGTCACTTATTTGCACAAAACCAGTTTGGCCACAAACACAATATTGAGATTATCTAAAGAAACATATCTGTCTGCTTCCAACCACAGATTGTAAAAAAGGTAACAGCTGATTGATCATGCTTGTAAACAACAAATCGTCTGTTCTGGTCTGTGTGCCGTGAAATGTTTCGTAGCGTTTCTGCTGACCGAGCGAACCGGGCGTAGGCACTAAAAAAGACAGGATAATAATCTCTAATCTGCTTGACGATGGTCTCATTAGTTGATGTAGGTACGATGTGAGGCATCAGAATTAAATTTAGATGCTTCATAACCAGTTAAAAGTTCTTCTCATGGACTTTAAGGCTTTCAAATTTAATGAGGCTTTGAATTTAATTTTAAAAAGATCTATATACACCATTATTCCAAACGCAGTGTCTATATGCCATTGACTGGTGCTGAAATAGTTTCAAGCCATGCGTGACCCTCTCACCTGTGATGGACTACTGGCCGGGTCCACCAAGTTCTGGCAGGCCATCTGTATAGCCTGGTGGGCTCTTGCAAACTGGATGGGATCCACCAACCCCTCGTGGCCTGACTGACTATTGGGATCAGACACACCTACAAGATAAGACGCCTACAGGGCAGAAAGCAAAAAGTTATATAATATGCCAGTTTGTTACTAGGACAGGTTCTTTATTGTCCTCCAAGATCCCATTTTTGTCTCTGACAACTGAACACCCACCACATGCAGTACAAGTACATAAATAGATGCATGCATAGATTTCTATTGTACACATGGTGCATAATGAGGGAGCTTTCTTGGAGCAGCTAAGCAGAGGGAACAAAAGATCTGTCAAGAGTGTGCCCTTTTCCAGACAAGGCAACTGAGTGTTGTATGGAGGTGAGGATGTTATTTTACAGCTTAAAGGGTGGGAGTCTGTGAAAGCTCCAATGAAACCTGACTCGCCCTGCCATACTGTTAGAAAGTGTTACATTACCCTTGCGAACATGTCTCAATTTCTTTTTTGTGTATTGTGTTGAGGGATGTAGCAACTTTTTAAAAAATGCCCAACATTTTGTTTTTTCTCTCTTAAATCTAAGTTTACATCAAAAAACAGGGCAAGAGAAGAAGAGTAAGAGAGCAGAAAGGCATAAAGCTGAGATGAGAGCAGACGCATAACTCAGAGTGAGTTAGTACCATGCTGTGATCTCACCTGTCCCGCAGCCTCTGTCAGCCCACACAGAGCTTTGGACGCCACGCCCACGCTCTCCCCGAAGGCTGCCACATCACCTGTCTTACAGTGTTGAGAAATGCCTGCCATTGACTCTCCAAGGACCTGAGCAGTTTCAGAAAATGGAAGTACAAATTCAATCTGCAGCTGCCTGCTACATAAAGTACTTTTGACAGTTAAAGTATAAAGTTCACGCAATTATTTTGAAAGCCTGTACCTTTGAATTCTCCATGACACTCTCGATGCAGTCAAAGTAAGAGAGTTCGTTGACAGGCTCGTTGGGATTATCGAGGAGGCCTCTGACAGCCTGTACACAGACAGACATGCTAATAATATTCCTATAACATTCCTGCTATGATTTCACACTTTATCAACCACTTAACTTAGATTAGACAAGGAGAACACTTTAAAGGAACTAAACACAGAATCGATTCACC